>JABWIB010010904.1:8681-18811 GCA_016617825.1 Platyplectrum ornatum | reverse complement strand
ATGGTTGAATGTGGTTGTTGAACGTGGTGATTGAGCATGGTGGTGGTTGAACGTGATGGTTGAATGTGGTTGTTGAACGTGATAATTGAGCATGGTGGTGGTTGAACGCGATGGTTGAATGTGATTGTTGAGCGTGGTCATTGAGCGCGGTGGTTGGGCGTGATGGTTGAGTACGGTGGTTGAGCGTGGTAGTCTCACCTGTAAGGATCCCAGCAGAGCCAGGTCGGAGAGGAACTGCTGAAGCTTCTGCCTCTCATCATCCTGCAGTAACACAGAATGTTCCGGATTATATATGAATAAGCTGTGACATCAGTGATTTCTCACCCGCCTTAGTGTGTGTGAAGTACTAACACAAGGGTGGGACATGGGTGGATGTTTCACCCCCTGGACTTGCTGTACAGCCCTTTGTTACGTATGTGATTGGCTCTGGGTCAAGGGCATGCTTGCTTGGGTCCTTATTGTACATTAACTACATCCTCCACCCCTTCCCTCCCACAAATCGGCGGTGCTTTGTTTTGCGGTGGGATAGTGGGATGGACGGTGTACTACCTGGAATGTGCGCTGTGACTAGTTTAATGGAGGATGGCGCAGTGGGTTTAGGATAGCGTGCACTGTCACAACATAAATGTGTGCAATGGAGAACGCCCCAGAGGGTGGTCGACTTATGGCTTCTCCTTTCTGGGAGACACAGATAGCAGGATCTGAGCTGAAGGGTTCATGCCACGACACATGAACGTATTTATACAACCTGCAAACACAAGTCTGGTGGGGCCATGGACGGACGTCATCTCAGTGTGACGGGAGACGCATGCTACTGCTGCATGCTGGGAGATGCAGATTGCAGAACAGAGTCATCCTGATATANATGTGTGTTATATTTGAGTCACATCAGGGTCAGGAGATCTGTACATGGTCTATGACACATTACACGTCACTCACTCTGCAGCTGCTCCGCATGGCGATGTCACCGCACACTGATGTCCCAATGTCCCTCTGCTGTCACCCCCGTCCTCCATCCATGTGTGTGTGTCTATATCTGGTACTCCTCCCTGTATCCTCCACCCACCTCCCCCTCCTCTGACCAGGCATGTGCAGAGAGAGCAGAATACAGTGCGGCAGGACAATGCCCGCTGCATAATAGCTCAGCTCCCTGGAGAGTAGATAATAAACCCGTCTGCTATGTCCAGCTCGGTCATGGATTCATTACTTCTCCCGTGTAGTTCTACAATATGACAAGTGCAAGAACTGTGCATGCTGGGAAGGAGACATCTTATGGCTCATTGATAATATTAAATGTAGTGACATACACAATTCTGCACATTAGTTTGTTAGCCAACAATGCAACGATGCTAAAAAGGTGACTTGGTAATTCACATAGATACCCATACTCACAGCACCCATGCCATTATCCAGTGTCCAACTATATGCTCTGCACACAAAGGCCTCTCTCTAAATATACCATAAACTGTATAGCCAGGTGTAACTCTTACCCCCCTGACACTCATGATGGTGTTACCCAGGTGTAACTCACCCCCCTGACACTCATCATGGTATTACCCAGGTGTAACTCTTACCCCCTGACACTCATGGTATGACCCAGGTGTAACTCACCCCCCTGACACTCATCATGGTATGACCCAGGTGTTATTCACCCCCCTGGGTCAGGTAATGATGGAGGTGTAGACTTGTATTATCATCATGTCCATAAAGACCTTTTACGAAAGTACTGGTTAAGAAATTCACCACTGTTGAAGCTTTCTNAATAAGTTACCCTCCAGAACAATAGGTGGCAGCATTACACTCATGCAGTTCCCTCTGGAGTCACTCCAGGTCTGGCCTATACATGAGCCATTGTGACCCAGATGTTCTGATCCAATATAGAACAGTCAGTAAAGAGGCAAAAACCATTAGAAAACACATCTGGTTTATTTACTTTACAAACAGACGATACGTTAGAACAATGGCGCCAACAGTAAGAGCCGCGATGACGGCGAGACCACTCGCTAGAAGCCACGAGGACCAGGACTCAGAATCTGCTGGAAGAGACGGTGGAGAGTCAGTGGTCCGACAAGTGTTTGCTGCCTCCACTGGACAAACTGGGTACTGCGCTTACCGACATGCTGACTGAGCACTCCATCGTCCTGCGCGACCATCTGGATGGGGCCTATGGACACCACCTCCGCTAACAGGGAATCGGCAGCCATGTTACCTGGAAGAGAGCGAGGGTCAATATGGTGGACATCCATAGGAGCCAGAGGTCTTTATATACCCCTTACCTGTATCCATCAGACCACACATCTGTACTGCAGCATCACAGAGGAACACTTTGCAGAGGACATACAACTGAGGATGGAAGCAGCAGGAGATAAGACATTACTAGGACTAGCAGGACCCCACAGCCAGCAGTACACAGGCTCCCCTCTTACCAGGCCCAGTTCTGCTCCTGCAAATGTCACTTTGAAGCGTGGTGGTAAGCCAGGGCTGCTCTGGATTTCAGTAGGGAAGGTTTCTTCTCCGGTGGAAAGCCTACAACACATGGCATCTTATATTATGCCAGAACTTCATAATATGGCACCGACTGCTTAAAAATATGGTCCAGATACTTGGAAGCAAGAGGACCTCTGCTCAAACATTCGATACAGTAAATCTAGGATGAGGGCAACCACCAAGTAGGTCTGTATGATTCAATGATGCCACAAGAGAACAGCCACTTGTGTGTGAAGGATAAGCCGGTCTAGAAGGCATGTTGGAATCGGCACAGTTTAGATTGAGGTGCCTACTACTATCTAGGTCACGGTGGAGCTGCCGACGTGTTTGATCTGATGGTTTAGTGTCACCTACCCATCTCTGATAAGGTCCCATCGGGAGACGCTGTCCTTGCTCTGATAGGTTGCTGTCCAGCAGTCCTGCAATTGCAAGACGTATGCCGCACCCACCACCTCTGCCTGGAAATGTAGTTGGTCTGCTGGATGCACGGACACTGGGAAGTCTCCATGCTGGTAGAAGGTGTTAAATGTTCCATCTGGGAGATACAGAGCACATTGGTTAGAAAACAATCCAGACATGGGTGTGCGATAGTCACTTGATGCCAAACACATTAACACTTAGAAGCACAGGAGGTATTCCCATTACAAACTGAATACATCCAAGAAAGATCAGCCCAGCATGACCACCCAAGAACCCAGTTGGTTGTCCTCAATATGCTAAACAATTGTCAGTTTAGACATTGCCAGTCCTAAACATTCCTTGTAAAGGTCACTTCTAGATGGCTTACAGTATGAAGAACAGGATGTGGGTATCCCATCACCGGGAAAATTTTACAGGGAAATCCAGGGACTATGTTTATACCTTGGAAGCGTAATCGCTAATGAACTCATTTTGCTTTTAGAGTACCAGTTCAATGGAAAGCATAAATGTTCATGTCTTGAGGCTTCTGGCAGAACAGGTAAGAAATGAAAGCCATGGTCAGAGTCTGGAAGCCAAATAACGGCCAGTTCAATGTTTACCTTTAGCCACTCTTAATTCTGCGAGTCCGGTCTCCGATCTTGTCCGCAAGACTGAAACACAAGAAAGGTTTAATTCTGCCAGCAAGTTGGGAAAACAAGGCAAAGAATCGAGATAAGTTGGGAGTAATCTACTATACATAGGAGTGCCTAAGGTGACCCATGGAAAGAAAGCTCACACTCGGATGTTTAGAGTTAGCCTTGTCGATATAATCACCTTTTTTAACAGCATCTTCAAATCCCCAGTGTGAAGGAGCAGCCTTGTAGACAATGCCAAGCCACTGGCTCTCACGGATAGGATATCTACAGCGGATAGTCAACCTGGAGAAAGAACGATTTGGTCCCATTGTAAGCATGCGCACTTGCGTTAACAAGCACAGAACGATTTGGTCATGCATCAAAGTAGAAGAGGTGTGGGGGAGGAAGGAGTAGGTGGGTAGCACCCTCACCGGTACATGGAGTCCCGAGTTATTACTGGATGCCCTGGTAACAGCACCTGCCGATCAAACGTCACTTCGTTCTCATACACCAAGAAGTCGCTGTTGAACTGCATTAGAAGTGATATTTACATTCCAAAAATTAATGTTTACCCAACAAGTCACCAACTTTCCCAGTTTACTAAGCCAGAAGATCACCTGTCGGGAGGTTCCACATGCGTAGGCTGGAAAGTTAAAGAGGGCCCTGTCTTTTGTAGCCTCCTGTGGGGTACAGCTGGGATCCTTCAAATGAGTTACACGAGCATCGAACGACGGCTTAGTGCTTCTACTATCAACAATGGCTATCATGGAGCCGTTGGCGAGGCAGACTACAGGATGGAGAGAGCATAAGTCATTAATGGGGGTACAGAGCGATGGATTTATTGGTGGCTACATGATGAGTTACCCCACCTGGAGTTATGGGAGGGAAGGTACAGGAGAAGGAGTAGTTGCTTTTCACTTCCAGAGTACTGTTGTCTCGTAGTGAGAAGCTGAGTCGCGCTTGGAAATAATCGAGAGTGGCAACCTGGAGAAGTAAAAGCGTTAACGCAACATGTTCATATGGTGAGGACACTTATCTACCCAGGGGATACCCAACACATGTTTAAGGGTGGCTAGGCTAGCTCAGTCTGACCCCCAGGAAGCCTCTAGACACCAGGGAACAAGACATGCAACATCCAGACAGTCAGTTTAAAACTGATATCCCAACCCTATCCGGCCAGAGGGGTTACCTCATAGATGAGGCCGATGGACGAGCGAGGAACTTCGAGAACAAAGGTTTTGTCTGAATTGGTGACGGTGAAGTTCTGAGATGTGATGAGGCCGGGTGTCAGGGGGAGGTTGCGGATATATGGAATCCAGTAGTAATCCATGTTGCCGTGTGTCATGTAGAGCGTCAGACTGGTATTACTGCAGATGTGGTAGTATTTAGGAGGTTCTTATGGGAGAAAGGAGAAGTTATTGGATAGAAGGACCTCTTATGTCACATTACAAGACAGGAGAACCACTTACCAACATCCTCCAGAATACACTCCACCTGATCGGTGTAGGAGAAGTCCTTATTTTTGGATACGAGGGTTAGGATGTAGGTCACATACAGAGTATACTTCCTCTTCAGGCCACTAATATACTGAACAGTGAGGAAGGGTAAATACATTCCAATAAACTGTAACTAGACAAAGCATTGCTTCAGTGCCAAATCATTCACCTTCTGGTCCACAACAGGGTCAGTGAAGGGGACGGTGAGGTAGAAGACATTTGTATTGTTGGGGTTCCTCTCACGAGCCGTGGTCATTCCCCTGGGTCCCAGCTCATCTAGTGTCAGGGGGACTTTGTGAATCACAAAAGACTTCAGGACGACATCGGTGAAGAAGTTCCCCAGAGAGACATTGAAGTAATGATTTTCCTTGATTGTGTCTGGATAAAGAAGACAACCAGTTAGGATCCCTACCATGGCTTACCTGGAATCCTTTGTTGGCCGCTATGGTTAAGAACCCAATACTGTTACCACCAAGAGATTTACAACCCCCGCCTTCCATGCCAATACTTATCCTGCACTCACGGTCCACAAAGATTGGGATCTGCTTTATCAAGGGCACCGATATGGCTCTGTAGGCTGTGTGGGTGGTGGAGTCGTCCTCGTTGATCCCCAGCCATTGCCTCTGCAGCACAAGGTGTATGCTATACATGGTCACATAGGTGTAGTTGACTATATCACTCTACAATACAGAGAGGAGAGTGTCAGGTGCCAACAAGCATCACCAGGCGATTGGTGGCGAAATGCGTGTGATTACACTAGTTCCTTAGAAGTTTAANGCCAACATATAGGTCTTAATCTAATTTAGAGACTAAGTTACAATCCAGATCCCAAGAACTTACCATGTACATATGGCACCAAGGCTTCCTCTCTTTATTGGTGTCCAAGAACTGCAACCCAACGTTCACACTGCAAAGCATCCTGGGAAAATCGTTCAAGCACTCACCTCCACATAGCCTCCAGGGGCACCGAATGGCACAGTTATCTCCACAGTGGTAGAGTCGTTTCGGAAGATGTACTGGTTATTGGCAATGTCCGTCTCGTCCAAGAGCCTTCCGTTAACGCCCATGGAAAAGTGACTGTCCCTGAAGTCCCCGGTGATCAGAGGATTGATGACCACAGGGGACAACCAAGAGACAGTAGATGCCGTGAACACCGGAGGATCTGCCAGAGAGACGGCGACAGGTTCACATGTAGCCACCAAGCTCCCGATGATCTAAACACAAGTCAGGAAGCTCACCATCTGGGCAGGCGATGGTCGTATCCACAATGAGGCGGAGGAGAGTCTGTCTATACAGCATATTACTTGAAATCAAGTCAAGGTGGAACTTCCCAGCCTGCACAGGGTCAAAACAGAGCGGCCAGTGGTTAGCTCTCAGGGTTGGACATCAGTCTTCCCATTCACCAAGCCATCACATTTACCTCCACAATCTGAGACTCAGAGGTGTTGTATGGGGCTCTGAAGACTACCCTGGTCACTGTAGCGTTGACTCCATAGCCCCGGTTGATGGCTTCTTGTGCCGATATGGGAACAGAGGAACTGTTCAAAAACCAGACCTGCCAACCCTGGGAGATGGATACCTGGAGGAAACCAATGTATTATCAGGTAATGGTTAATATAAGCAGTATGCATATTGGCTGTCCATGGACATCAGTGGTTCTGCTAAACATTCCCCCAAGAAATACCAAATCTTTCAACTCCACACCTCATGAAGTAGAACAAAGGTCAAAGTATTGGTACCTATTCGAATGGCAAATGAAATTTGAGATACTGACCCAACCATACATCTCTGGTGCCAAGTCTGGGTGGAAAAAGTCCACTTCCTATGATTGAAATCCCAGACCATCCTGTTTAATGGCATTTACCCTTACACTGAGCTGGAGATGGATGAAGGAAACATGGTGGAAGATAACCATCATCAATGAAGCGGTCAATGGCCAAGAGCACAACTTAATGCATCGGCTGCTTGTCATAAAGTGCCCATGATTGGACCTACATTACTAGCCACCACTGTTGACAAGAGATGAGCATCTTTGTATAGTTGTAGATGGCTTTGGTTGCTACTCACCACATTCCCAGAGAGACGGATATTTCTTAGAATATCTGATGGAATAATTCTCGAGACAGAAACCTGGGGATTAGACATTGCAGATTATATCAGTGTCCACAATATATAGTATTAATACAATAGTCATCTTCTGGATTTTTGAACCCCCATGAGACTCATTTTGCAAGGACAGACATAACCCTTTATATAAGGTTTTTAAAATGCTGCCATGGCACTGGATTTATCCCAATATGGGATAGGTAGCGTACCAACGCAGAAGGTATCCATTGTCCATGGCAGGACCTGCACACCATTATGAACCCCAGTCACGGATACCGCAACATGGCGGCATTGTAGAGATACAGATACGGATCAGGTCCAGGACGGCAAGAACATGGACTTATCCCAAGCAGATCCATGGTGGACGTAGCCAAGAGACCAAAAGATGGTCCAAGCAACACAAACCACCAAGAAGACCTACAAAGTGACCCACAATGGCAACACAAGTCCTGAAGTCACCTCCATGTAGTTCTCCTCACAGAGGATCTCCCTCACATCCCAAGGCTCACTAGGACTGCAGGACATGGCCACCGGATAGAGCGTGATCCTGCCGCCACGGTTTACCCGGAACTGCACCATGATGCTGAAGGTCTTGTCATCCTGCAGGAGTTACCCGAGTGTTAGTCACGGCATACGCATGGAGTCAGCAGGAGAAGGAGGGTAGATACATACGTTGTTGCTGACATGGCAGCCAAGGAAAGAGATCCTGATTTCCACATCCCTGTAGACGTCCTTGGTGATGGTGTAGCCGCACTGGGCCGCCCGGCCCATCACCATCGCATCTGTCCTGCCACGGTCTCCTGTGCAGAGATGCAGCGGTCAGAAGACTCCGGTCTACCGTGATGGCCGGGACATGCATTGAGTCTACTTACCGATTGCTTCCAGGCGCCATGAGCTCGACGCCAAGAACGTCTGGTTCACCCAGATGAAGAAGACTCGTTCCAGACATTCAGTCCTCGCCACACCTGCGGAAGATACAGGATCACGTTCCAGAGACCCACTCAAACCTCAGGGACCCCTAGCAAGGCCCACTTTCCAGGTCTCCTCAATCACAAGTGATATGACCACCTGTGGTTTTTAACGCTGTACATGTCAGGCCTCAATGGACATCTGGAAAACAAGCACTGGAGAACCCTGTTGTAGGACTACCAGTCACATCAAGAACGGTTCTACAGAAGCAATAGGCTACAGCCTTACACTTAACCGAACATGACTACTGTATTCAAACTGAAGGAGCGATGGACAGGTCAAGTCTGAGATGAAGATGCAACCCTGGAGAAGACCCATCTTCTAGAACAGGGGTAGGCAGGTTGTCGTGCTGGGACTTGTTGTGTAGTTTGACAACACCAGGAGAGCCGCAGGTTGCCTACCCCAGCACTTGAGGATTGCTAGACCCCCAATATACCCCCCCCTCTATGTAGAACTACAAGTCCCATGTCTATAGCTGCACATTACTCTCCGAGGAGCTTCCAACACATCGCACACATAGCCAGCAACAACTGTGCTTCCCTGATAATAGGACCTACCCTGATAATAAGCCCTATCCTATTTTGCAGTAAACAGTCTAAAGTAAGCCCTATCTAAATCACAGGGAGGTGTCAGGATGTCAGCAGCACTTGGGGAACAATGAGGTCAGAAGCACTTGGGATTAAATGATTGGATTAAAAGCAGGTCAATAAAATAAGCCCTACTCTGAAAATAAGCCCTATGGTGTTTTCTGTCCTGAAAAAACAAAACAAAACAAAAAAACAGGGAAACAGTATATGCACAGAAGATAGACCAGGGAAGAAGAGGTTCCAGCAGATCCAAGTCACATTATCTCCTGCTACCACATATCAAGGGGGGTGTATATAACATAATCAGATCTCCAGAATGGGGGGTTGCAGACCCTGCACACATTAATACAGACCAGTCAACCACTTACCTGCCGGGAACGGATCAGACTGCACAAGACACAGGAGAGCTGCACAGAGGACGAGGACTCTGCAACAGGACAAAGCGGAATAAACCAAGGGACCGGAGCCATTATAATATATCACACACACTATACATACAGAGGAACTGGAGACCACACTGCAGCGTATCACACCTTCACCTGCAGGAGCAGAGTAACCTCAGGACAGTCACATAGCAAGATACAGGGCCGGGCGACCCCCCCCCAGATCTGGTACATTCCTCCCAGTATCCGGGTACTGGGCTGAAGGGTGGGAACTCATTGACCTTAGCCCCAATGATTACTATGGGGTGGGGTGGGGTGGGGGTAGTAGAGTATGAGACGGCCATCCAGGGCTCCATTGTGATAAACCCAAATCATGATCTTCACCCAACCCAGAAGGGAGAACCCAAGAGTCAGCAACTCTGAGAAAGAATATTGGTGATATAAACACCACATCTGAAGCAAAACCCAGGATTAGAGGACACCTGGTAAAGTCAATCACTAATAACACAAACAACCAAGTTAAAGTAAAACACTATTCATAGAAAACAGAAAGACTGGCAACTACCAGCCAGTGAGCCTTACACCAGCAGCAGAGAGAACTCCACCATTCAAACACACCACACAATAACCAGCAATCTATAGCACCCCCACATACACACACCCTAATCACACATTACCTGGCCATCAGAGGGCGCCACATAGTCACTGTGCCCATCCAGGCAGCAGCAACACCAACCACAAAGCTGCCACCACACCACACAGGGCAGAGATGACCCACCTCCTGCTGGATCCCTGTATATATAGTCTATCCGCTCATCTGAGGCCAATTACCCGCTAATTACTCATTACACCTCTGCACCCTCCCTGGCCCAGCTCAACCTCCCTCCCACCAATCAGGGAGAGCAAAGTGTTGATGTTACTAGGGGCAACAACACCTCTGATATGTCATACTGTCCTCATAGGTTCTCATTGCGACTACAGGGGCAGTTATGTGCTATGGGGCAGTCATTGTGACTACAGGGGCAGTTATGTGCCATGGTGGGGCAGTTATTGTGACTACAGGGGCAG
>JABWIB010010903.1:1322-15869 GCA_016617825.1 Platyplectrum ornatum | reverse complement strand
TATATATATATATATATATATATATATATATATATATATATATATATATATATATATATATATATAAATTTGTTTTTTGACAATTTTATGGTACTGTTAGTCACATACATTTAAGATTTAATGACTTGTAATGTCAAGTGTATTTTAACCCAATCATTCCAGAACACAGGGTGCAGAGTAATGGAATAACTATAATTCTATATATATATCTGTGTGTGTGTGTGTGTGTGTGTGTGTGTGTGTGTGTGTGTGTGTGTGTGCTAAGTAAATGTACAGGAACATGTTTTAATGCATTATCAACATGCAATTTCTCTATATAAAATAAAAGGGCCAATTATAGCAATTATAATTGGCCGGAGTCAGTTAAAGAAGCAATTTGCACGGTAAAGGATGTCCCTGTCACTTTGATGGGTACAGCTGACTGATTATTTACTGTCATTAGAGCAGAAATACTCCACTATTAAATACCTCAGCAATTATAGGTGGCTACTCCTTTAGTTTAAATTGCACTTTAAACCAAGGATTAATTCACTTGTAATTGCTAGTTTATTAAGCACAGTATGAATGATACTCCTATATTCCTGGAATATTAGCAGCCACGCTGTCAATCTCCTTTGCATACAGCTTCAGTTATGCTTCTGGTCCTTTCCTTAATGAACCCATTAATGTATTTATTCATGCAGTAATTCTTCCATGCAATATATAGAGATACTGCTAGACCACACAGAGCTGGGGAGGGTAACAGTGCGATCTCCTCAATGCTATTCATTGTGCACAGACCACCACATAGCTATATGTGATTCAGCTCTGCAGACTGCTGGCACATCTACATTTACTCATTCTCTTTTTTTTGTTTCATTCATTCATTAATCCATCACAACAGATGTTACAGCAAAAGACTTGCTGCTGGATGGTAAGACGAAGGAGTTAAGGAAAAACTATGAAGAGTTAATGATAAAGTATTAGTGCATTGGTTTCTTCTAGTCCCCTTGCAGAAGTGATATATTCATTCACCCCCCTGGAGGGGACATGGAGTGACGTCTGTATGGGGTCTACCCGTGCTGTAGAAGGGATCCAGCCTCCTTCTAGCAATCTGTAACACAGGTGGCAGCATGGCAGGGACGATGCTGGCACTGTATAACCTCACAGGCTCCCCAGACCTTGCCAATGCCACCAGGGACTCGTCTCACCCGCTGGGAGTGGACACCAGCCTGTCCTCCAAGGTGTTCATCACTGTCCTCTACATCCTCATCTTCCTGGTGGGCACCACGGGCAATGTGCTGACCATCAGGCTGGTGCTGAAGAAGTACAGCCTGCACAGCATGCAGGGCACAGTGCACTACCACCTGGTGAGCCTGGCACTGTCTGACATCCTCATCCTGCTCATCAGCATCCCCATAGAGCTCTACAACTTCATCTGGTTCCACTACCCCTGGGTGTTCGGGGACGTGGGCTGCAGGAGCTACTACTTCCTCCGCGATATCTGCTCCTATGCCACCGTGCTGAACATCGCCAGCCTGAGCTGCGAGAGGTACCTGGCCATCTGCCACCCTATGAGGGCGAAGGTGATCATGTCCAGGATGAGGACCAAGAAGATCCTCTCTGTCATATGGATCTCATCGGTGGCATTTGCACTGCCCATGGCTTTCATCATGGGGGTGAGATACCAGAACATGACCCCAGGAGCAGAGTTGGACCCATCCTCTTTAGTGTGCACCAGCCTGGTATCTAATGCCACACTAAAGATCTTCATACAGGTACAGTTACTTTACTGCGTTATTTATGTGTACTTTATTTATTAATTTATGCATGCATTCATTCATTCATTTATGTATTTATTCACGTATTTATTTATTTATTTATTCATCCAATCAGACACTTATTTATTTATTTATTGAGTTAAGTATGTATTCATTAATTAATTCATTCATCCATCCATTTATTCATTCATTCATGCATTTATTCACTTATTTATTTATGTGCATTTTTAATTGAGTTATTTATTTATTGAGTTATGTATGTATTCATTATTTTATTCATTCATGCATTTATTTATGTGCTTTATTTATTTATGTGATTGATTGATTCTCTTTATGTACTTATTCATTCATTGTCTTATATATTTATTTATTTATTTATTCACTTATATATTTTTTGTCTATGTGATTGATTGATTGATTGATTGATTGATTTATGTATATATTAATTTATTCATTTATTTACTAATTTCACTTATTCAGTAATTCACTTATATAAGTGCTTAATGTATTTATTTATCAATTTATTTATGTGATTGATTGATTGATTGATTTATTCAATCACTTATTTATGTATATGCTTTATTTATTTGATTGATTTATGTATTCATTCGTTGATTTATTAATTTATTCTCTTATTCATTCATTAATAAATTCAATGTATTATTTATTTATTCATGGTCTTTATTTGTGTGCTTGATTTATTGTTTGTTGTATATAGTTGTAGAATGTTATGTTTCTTTTCTCTGCTCTGTATCTTTTCTGCTTATATGTCTTTGTCTCTGTATACCTCTCCCACCCCCCTTTATCACACTCCTATTAAACCTCCCGTTTCACCAAATTAGCAACATATACACAGCTTGTTGCACAACCCTAATAAACTGTTATGGATGTGAGAAGCTGAGCTCCGACATAACAGCATCAGTTCCCTGTTCAGCAACCTGAGAAAGTTTATAACGTTATACGAGACTAGAGAATAAGAAGTTGGCTTAATAAGTTCAGTCTGATATATACAATGCCTATGTATAAGAGACTTTGGGGTATATTTACTAAGCAGTGAGAGTGCAGTGAGATTGGAAAGAAGGATGTTGCTCATAGAAACCAAGCTCTCAAGCTGTCAGTTTCATTTTACACACTGGAGAATGTGAACTCATATCTGATTGGTTGCTATGGGTAACATCCCCACTTTTCAATTTCCCTGCAATCTCAACGCTTAGTAAATTTTGGCCCTGGCATCTGATCAGCAGATCCTCCTCCTGATATTATGGGAAAATACCTTCTGTCTCTTCAGTGAAATTTATCAGCGACCCCTGCTGATCAAGTTTCATTATTGTTATTACAGGTTATTACAGGTACAGGTACAGTTAGAGATGCCAGGGCTCTTATACAGGGGCATCCCACACACCAGACTGAATTTAGATCTTATTCAGCCGAATACTTAACAACTTATTCCTTAGTTTCTTACACAGAACATGTTATATTACAGTAGTTAACAGATGAATTAGCTAACATTGTATAAACAAAAAAAACATATGCCTAAAGCTGGCCATACACTCAATCAATTATTGAAAGTCTAAACTTTCAATTATCAGAGGACCTGATCAATAATTTCTGCATTCTGAAATGAAATCATATATATTATCCATAAGGTTTGTCTTTTGTTAGTGAATTTTACACAATAGATGGGTCAGTCAGCTGATAACTGACCAGTCATTCTAATTATTATATAGTGTTTAGGCCTTCATGCATCCGCTTTAATTTTAGTTCCATTTTAGTTTCTCTTCATTGTGGTCTCTAATGTATTTATGTATCTCTGTAGATATGAATAGAGAACTGAACACAGTATTCCAGGTGATCTATAAATCTCATTTTTACTTCTCTCTTTCCGCTACTAATTCCATCCCTCTATGTAACCAAGCCTCTGACTTCCCATTCTCATGTTTAGTTACATTGCTTGAATAATGTAATAACGTAATAAGTTACATGTGACTCCCAGATCCCTTTCCTCCTCAGCAATTTCTAATGTATTGCCATTCATGCTATTGAGATTGTGAACCCCAAGTGCATAATCATGATTTGTTTGGTAATAAATTGCAGCTACCACCCTCTTAACCAAGAGAAATCCTGGGCCCTAGTACAGATGACCATAAGATTCCATTGAAGGGGATGTGTTTATACCATTGGGGACATAGCTGTGCCTTCTTGTGTGTCTTCAGCCTTCTGATCTTTTCCCTTGTGTCTATAGCTCTCTAATATTTTCCCCTTTTGTGTCTCCAGCCTTCCAATCACTCCCCCTTTGTGTGTCTCCAGCCTTCCAATCACTCCCCCTTTGTGTGTCTCCAGCCTTCCAATAACTACCCCTTTTTGTGTCTCCAGCCTTCCAATCACTCCCCCTTTGTGTGTCTCCAGCCTTCCAATCACTCCCCNTGTCTCCAGCCTTCCAATCACTCCCCCTTTGTGTGTCTCCAGCCTTCCAATCACTACCACTTTGTGTGTCTCCAAAATTTCCCATTGTGCATCTCCAGTCTTTCAATCTCTTCCCTTTGTGTGTCTCCAGTCTTCCGGAATTTCCTCTTGCGTCTCTCCAGCCTTACAGTCTCTACCCTTGTGACTTCAGCCTTCCAACCTCTCCCCCTTGTCTTTCTTTAGCATTCTAATATCTTATCATTGTGTGTCTACAACTTTTTAACCCCTGCTTTTCTTTAACAAAATTTAATATACTTTACTTACGTTAGCAGCCTTACCTCTGTTTCTCTCCTCTGCATCATCTACTGCTTTAGTTACCCAATGAAAAATGTAAATAAGATTTATTCCCCAATGAAACCATGCTGCTTGGTATGTTACTTACAGGTCTGTAGTTGCTAGCTTTTTTCCTTTTCTACAGAGATTGCATTTGCTATTTTTTGAATAGTTCTCATAATGGTGGAATCAGGGCCTCTCTAGGCTATCCTTTTGATATTTATCATCACAGTCAGGCTTATATGCATCCATAAAGTCCATAGAAATATTAGGAGGATCCCCTCTAGAGTCCCAAGCCTCCTTCTTCAATGTGTCCACATGTCTAAGTATGCAAAGCAATGTGAGGAGAATGTGGTGACCAGACTCATAGCAGAATGATCCCCACACCAACTTCAGTTCACCACTGGCCTGGTTTTTATCATGTCTGCTACCCACATATAGGAGCCAAACTGGTAGCACCCCTCACTCAAATGTTAAACTTGCTCATAAATCTTCAAGTGATGGTGGACACGACTGTTTTATATGCATTCTCCGAACATATGAATCCGACATATCTAACAGCTGCTGCAACTGCTGATACTGGGAAAGGTTAGGGTCAGACAGTGAGAACGGGAGGGTTAGGCAGCAGGAAGGGAAGGTTAGGGATCGACAACAGAAGGGGAATATTAGGGTTAAGCAGCAGGAAGGGGAACATTATGGATACACATTGTGGAGGGAAGGTTAGGTTTAGGCAGCAGGGAGGGGAAGGTTAGGGATAGCCAAAGGGGGTATTGTTAGGGTTAGGGTTAGGGATACAGCGAGGAGGCAAGGTTAGGGATAGGCAGCAGGAAAGGGAATGTTAGGCAGCGGATAGGGAAGGTTAGGGACAGGCAGTGGGAAGAAGTTTAGAGTTAGATAGCTGGAAAGGGAAGGTTATGGTAAGCAGTGGAGAGGAGAAGTTTAGGATTAGGCAATGGGAAGGGAGGGTATGGGTTAGGTTGCAGAGAGGGGGAAAGTTAGGGTTAGGAGCTGAGTTGTGTAAAGGCTACAAGAGGGCTGAGGTTTTAGGCTGCAGGAAACAGAGGGTTAGGGGAACTATTAAGAAATCTTATCTGTTGGCGACATTCTTCTATTGTGGTTTCTTTTTTTGGAAACAACCATGTCGAGCAACTTACCACATGGCTATATGATTTTTACATAAAAACACAGAGGGTAAAGTCAGAAAATAAGTAAATGGCCCATTCAGTCTGCACATTTATTTTTAAACAATAGTGCACCTAAATTCTAAGTCCCCCTCAGTTGAGCTATATATATATTTATATATATGTAAAAATGTAACATAAATATAGTGTCAAAAATAATAGTGAAAAAGATGCTAATTAAGTGTACAGTAACTGGCAACATCCCATAATGAATGTATAGAATCATGTGTTAAGCTGGGTACACATCAGCATGATGGTGCTGTTTCCAGGCGATCAGCTGATCACACGATCAACTGAAAGACCACACTAACAATGTGCAGGCTTCTGTGTTTTACAATCCCACAATGCTTTGCTGCTGTAATAGGCTGCAATGACACACTCGTCCACCAGATGGCTGTTTGCTTCAATGGAAATCGTTGCTGTGAGGATCGTGTGCACAGTACACACTGCAGTTTATCTGTGACATCGTTGATCAAAAATATTAGGAGCTAACAATCTTTTCAAACGACCACAGACTGTTTCAAATGATCTTGCAGCATGTTTAATATATAAAACAGATATCTGCTGAAAGGGTCCTTTATCCTTTGATTGGAAAGATTATCTTTCTGATGTGTACCCAGAACTAGTGTGATTGTAGATTATCATCTGCAAACCTAAGAGTCTGAAAATAGTTTCATATTTGAAAGACACAAGAGAGATTCTGAGAAAACAACATAAAGTGGAGAGACAATTATTAGCTAATCACAGCAATCTTCACTATACGCTAATATTAAACACACCAGGAATAGAAACGGTCAAAGAAATTTATATAACAAAGATTGAAATCAAAATGTTTTTATTACAAAAGGGATTAGTTTTGTTTTGCATAGTAATTACTTTTGGTTCAATTATCATTTTTATGTACAACAGGAGGACTGCTATAGGAACAATGTTTGCCCCATGCTATGCTAATCCATTTATGACTAATTGGGAAAATGAAATGATTCCTAAAGGAGAAGCAATCTTAATAAAATTGTTCTAATATATAGAAAATATAATCATACGCGGAAGAACAAAACACTCACATAATGTTGTATTGTTAACATGTGGTAAAGTGTCACTGGATGTTATTATATAGGTTAGAAACATAAAAGAAACAGAGAAAGTGAAGACAGGTAAGAGCCACATGGCCCATCCAGTTGTGCATTTAAAAATATACTGAACTCAGAATACCCTTAGTGTGCTTACACTGTTCTGTTGTATTAGCCTCCACCACTTCAGATGGGAGGCTATTCCACTTAATTCTTAATTATTTCACACATTTCCTCTGAAGGTAAGGTTGAGTAAGGTAAATTGTTATCATAAAATGATGCAAAAAACTGGTACAAACAAATAATTATCTATTTGAATGGATCATTAAACAAGATGTATAAATGGCCCAAAGCCCATTGATGAATACATGTCATATGAATTGAGAAAGAATGGCTGTTTAAAGTTAGATTTTTTTTTTAAAAAAATTATTTTCTTAATGTTTAGCCATTTTTATCTATCATGTGAAAGAATAATTGTGATCATCTGTTTCGCATATATATTTTAAATACAGATCCTGCCTTGCTTATGGCTCTCCACTTCACTCGCTGGGCCAGACCTTTCCCTACCCTCGTCTGCCTACATTATGCGAGGTGGGCGGGGAGACCATTAAAATTAAGTAATTGGGGAGGGGAGAGGGTGAAATTGTGCAGTCAGTGGTCACAAGGACTCCTGAGCCACAAACATAAATAAAGATAGAGGTTTAGAAAACACATATGTGTGGGTTTGCTTTGCAAAGGAACATAACTAGAAACAAATGTATGGAAATAAATTGTAGATTTTATCATTCATTTGCTAAAATATTTTATTTGTTCTTTACATGCTAGTTTTTCTTGCACTTCATCCTTGTTGTGTAGTCTAAATAAAATGAGAATGATTGTTTTGATGATAGACCCATTGTGTGCTCTTTCAATATGATTTTGCATCGTTTCAGGTCAATGCATTTGTGTCCTTCGTCCTTCCAGTGACCTTAATAGGTGGCTTGAACTGTGTCACAGTGAGTCAACTAAAGTCTCTACGTTCCCGCTCCTGTTTATCCTTGCATTCCTCATGCAAGAGCCCTCGTGTTTCCAAGGTCCAGAAGCTGGTCTCCTCATCCAACAGCCTGTCTAAGATATCTGTGGGAGGTCCAAGTGGAAAGAAAAACCTCACAGTGTCGAGTGAACCCAACCGCATACAGGCTCTACAGCACAGTATATACATGCTCAGTTAAGTAAAACGTTTATTTCTCGTTGATTATTGAGTGACTGTTTTGAAATATTATCATGTTAAATGCAGGTATTAATAAATGCTTAGGATGGGATCCTGCTTTATATCCGTTATAGTGCAAGTCCCTCTAATTTGTAATATCTTTGCATGCATGTCCGGATGTTATATTGGTAAGATTAAACTTTTCCATTTGTTCAGTTTTACTTACATGGGCCAGGGCAACTGCCTCCGCATGGCTATTCCCCGCAATGTGGGCAGGGCTAGCTATGCAGATCAGCACGACGGGGCGGAAGGTAAGTAGAGGGAGAGTAGTAGATGCGAGCAGGGAAGATGAGGTAGAGTTCGAGATACATAAATATTCAGGACTCCGTTCTCTAAGGTGGCAGGGGAGGGGGTCAACCAACTGATAACCCATCAAAAACCCAGGTATTTCAGA
Source organism: Platyplectrum ornatum (assembly GCA_016617825.1). Taxonomy (NCBI): domain Eukaryota; kingdom Metazoa; phylum Chordata; class Amphibia; order Anura; family Limnodynastidae; genus Platyplectrum; species Platyplectrum ornatum. Next base: position 7,479 of record JABWIB010010903.1, on the reverse strand, counting down.
CAAATTCCCTGGCCTGACATTCCCGGGTTTGTAGCGAAATGTGAACGGTGGTGGATCTATTTGGACATGAGTAAAAAAAGGGTTATAACCGGGTCCAACCCAGGGTCGCCCAAAGTGTAAATGGGTTTTTCAGAGAAATAATATATATATATACTTACGTCAGGAAAATCCTGGGTCCCTGCACCAATCTGCATGGGGGTCTGAAGACTTCAGCTCGGCAATTGGCCTGCTTTAAAAAGCCGGGTAATTACCAGGTTGGTAATGCGAATGGGGTATGAGAGGTCTGGATCTGGCTAAATCAATATTTCAGTGTTTGCGTAATATTTAAATTGCGCATGTGCCGAGTTACTGCAAATTTCGTGACTTTTAGTAGCTAAGAATTTTTTTATCTTTGTAGTGTCAGTTCTCACATTTATTGTGTGTTAAACATGAACATTATTTACAACTAGGGTCATCAATACAGACGGCCCTGGATACAATCATTTCAGCTAACAGTTTGAAAATATGTATGTAATGTGAGGCTAAAATTCAGCATTCTTAACTTCATAGTAAGGTTATAAGTGCATCATATTGTCATTATAATTGTCATCTTAATGCTGTAAGGACATTATAGTTCAAGAACATCTGGCTGGGCTTCATAGTGAAGTTATGAGTATATTATATAATCAGATAACATGCTTGGGTCCATAGTGAGATGGTTAGTACATATGCTAGGGAATTGAAAAGTGGGGATGTTGCCTATGATTCGAGATCACATTCTCCAGTCTGTAAAATAAAACTGAGAGCTCGAATCTGATTGGTTTCCAAAGGCAACATCCCCACTTTTCAATTCCCAAGCAAAATCCCCGCTTAGTGAATTTAGGGCCTGGTCAGTAAGAATGTTTGGCTTCAGTGATGTTTTAATGACATCGGTCAGCAATCTTCATTGTGAAGCTGTATGAACATCATATGGTCGGTTTGTATGATTTTGCTTGTGGTTTGTGCGTCTGAGGTTTGGTTATTATATTCAGTTTAGCAGAAACAGTTCAGGGATTAGCCATGCGGATGCTGTTGCTAGAAAACAGTACTCAAAGGGGTTTATATATATGCGTATATAATATATATGGACATTTCGTCCACACAGGCGGCAGCCATAGGACACAGATGTTATGGAAATCTCCATGTATGAGCTCTGTCTGATAACAGGTCAAGCTGTGACTAAATCAATTACTTCATCAATATCCTCGACTGACAGACACTCATCTCATACAGACAAATAATTATATAACAGCAGCAGTGTTGCCTTCTGTGTAATGACATGAATAATATGCAATAATTGTTATGGATAATGTTCTGTCTAGTGTGACTAAATGACAGTCTGTGCAGAAAAGGTAATATACACCTGTCTCATTATTGTTAATAGCATTACAGCACAGAGAATGCATATAGTAATAATACAATGTATGCATATGGTGTAGACTTATCAGAGTATGGACAACATATATATGTATATAATAAATACATGTATAAATGGCATAAGGGCTGACAGTCTTTGCATAAAGGGAAAAACATAGCAATTGATGTCAAGGACGTCTTCTATCCTCTCTGTCTATTCTTTATTGCAATCTTTTAACCTATAATTACCTTAGTAATGGGAAGCCAACTCCACTTAACCAAACCTTTTTGACTCTGTGACATTATCTTTGTACTGTGAGGCACATAAAATGACTGAGCAGCGTTTGGTGGTGGAAGAAATGAAACATTTATATTTCATATATGATCGTTACAGGGATTAGCGCTCTAGATAGGCTTGGGGATGTGAGAGGTGTAGGGGTGCTGCTGTGTCCTTGTTTAGGAGTACCCAATATCACTCCGGTATAAATACATGAATAGATGGTTTCACCACTCCATTTTTCAGATATAAGGGTAAAGGGGTGTATAGAGAATAATGGTGAAGTATGTCAGGCATTGTAGAAATAATAGTAAAGGTTGCTCTCACACTTGGCTGCTGGATATATTGCAGTAATGGTATGGTGGTTTGGTGCAGGATTCTATTGCAGCGAGATGCTGGTTGTGTTCGCCGGTGCGCGGTTGGTCTGGTGTCCCTCTAAGAGCTGCAGCCATCAGGGTCTGCCACTGGGTGCTTTCATAGTAACGCTTGGTACCTTCCTTTGGTGATGCAATCTCAGAGGGTTGTGACACTCTGTGGTCCCCCTCGCTGTGACTGCTGGTAGGTTCCCTCTATTGCGGCCAATTCAATTGTTGGCTTGAAGATCTAAACAGGTCTGACTGGTGGTAGAAGATATGACACAGGTTGACTTGTGCAAGGGGTTCTTTGTTCTGTGTTACTACAATGCTAGTTAGGTCAATAGACAGTACATGGAATACAGTGTTTTTGGTGCCAATAATAGTAATGAGTGCAAATTTAACAGAGAAAACAAACAGGAAAAATGCCCCAGCATCACTGCAGTTAACCAGTAAGCAATTATGCTATTCTATCTGTAAAATAAAATGCAGAAACATCAGTTTACACATTCTTGCAAGCATGTGATGAAGCCCCCCGCCACGTCAAGGCTTTTCTGCTAAGGGGGTCCTAACTCTAAACAATGAGAGTCACATAATAGGGTCACATGCAAATGTTTCCAAATTGAGATCTAACTCACCTAGAGGCACCCCANGGCCTCCACAAGGTTCATGTGAACCAGCACTCCCTCTCAGCTACTGGTCCCAGAGAAGCCACACACATACATATATACACAGGGTGGTGGTTGCTCAAATCTATTTGTAAGTTAGCTGCAGGTGCATTAAAGGCATTTTTCAGGTGCATTTTATTTTACAGGTAGAATAGCATAATCGTTTACTGGTTAACTGCAGTGATGCTGGGGCATTTTTCCTGTTTGTTTTCTCTGTTAGAGTTACCCCAGCCTATCATGCACCTGCAGCTAACTTACAAATTGATTTGAGCAACCACCACCCTGTGTATATATGAGTGCAAATTTAAAGTCCCCAACGCGTTTCATGAAGATAAGTCCTTGTTTTCAACAATCTATTCACGCATATATATTTTATAGTTACCAACTCTCTCTGAATATCAGGGAGACTCCCTGAAAAGTGGATGGTCTCCCTGACCCGTTAGTGGTCCAGGACACATTCATTTCATGTAGCATTTAGATAGAGCTTTCACTATTTCCTTGACATTCATTTGCTAAATCTGGCAACCCTGGTATATGTGCTATAGTCTTTTATAGAATGTTTTATATGTCATACACCATTTTAGTTGCATGATTTCTAATGTATTTATGACCTCCAGAACTGAATCACATGTAAGCCCGAAGTCCCACATGTTATCAGTGGGATAAACTTGAACCAGATTTTGGTTACTACATACATTACTACTGCTTTACTTCAACTGCTAATAATTCTGTCTGTACAGCAAATCATCTCAGCAGGTTAAGTGATCTTATGAGTATAATAGACTTGTACACGTTGTTTGTTTACTTTTCTTGGAATTCATAAGGAAGAGTTTTTTTATTTTGATGTGTTCCTTGTGCATTTAAATCTACAGCTTAGCGAAACGTTGCAACCAGGCAACTGTCCATCTATATATAGACATCCTTTCTCCACATGAATTGTTATTAACTAATGCACAGTAATCATGTTATTGTCAGTGCTTTGATAAAATCATAAATGGATGGGAAAGAAGAAATCAAGAAAAATATATGTGCCCCCAAAACTGTGACCTCCCATCCGTTTTTCTACTATGAATATTTTGTCCTACGCATCTGCATCAAAAGAGGTGAAGTTTACTAAGAGATTTGCAGAATTTGATTGGGACCAGGGTGAAGTTGGTCAAGGACAGAGTGGAGTTGTTCAGTACTGGGTTGGATTTGATTGGGGCTGGGATGGAGTTGGTCAGGGCCTCTGGTGGAGTTTGTCAGAACCTCTGGTGGTGTTGGTCTGAGCTGGGATGGAGTTGGTCAGGGCCAGGGTGGAGTATGTCCGGGCTGGGGTGGAGATGATCATGCTTGGGGTGGAATTGGACATGGCCTCTGGTACAGTTATTTGCAGAATTTGGTCATGACCAGGGTGGAGTTGATCAGGTTCGGAGTGGAGTTGGATGTAACCAAGAAGGAGTTGGTTGTGGCTGCGGTGGAGTTATCTGGAGCTGGTGTGGAGTTTGTCAAGGCACTTGGTGGAGTTGGTCAGGGTCTCTGGTGGAGTTTGTAGAGACCAGGGTAGAGTTGAATGTAGCCTAGGTGGAATTGGTCAGGGTCGGGGTGGAGCTGGTTGGGGCAGGGGTGAAATTTGTCAGAAGGGGCTTATTTATCAGTCCCTACACATGTCCTGACAAGAAAACAGTGTGCAACTTAGGACACAGAACTCCATCAAGATCCCAACTTCCAAAGATAGCTAAAGTAGGGGTACGGTTGTGGACTCTCATTTGCAGGGAGGAAAAGTGGTCTTTCTGGATCCAGTTCATGGTAACTGTGGTTTTATATTCCATATCCTGTACAAGTTTCAGAAACCATTGTATGTATACTGTACAGACTGGATTTGTCATTTGTGAGTTATTAAGGTGTAAGGTGCTATAAAAGTAAGCCAAGTCACAATACATGCTGGTTCCGTTGTATTTACATCCATTTGCATCTATTAAAAAGACCAATTATATTCTTTCTGAATATATCCCATAACATGGGCACCACCTCCTCATGTCCTGATCCCTATAAATAGTTTGGTGCAGATACAGATGTAAAATGTGGCTGTTTCTCAATCCTAGCAAACAAAAAGAGACCCAAAATTGGGAATGGTCCTAACATAAAAAAACATAACTGAGTCACCATTGGAAATTCCCATCACCCCTTTCTCTAGTTATAGAACACAACCCTGGAGCTGAGAGAGGGTATAATAATCTCTAGTAATGTGGAAGCAGCGAGTGGTGAAGTAGAGGACACAGTAGGCTTTCACAATAGCTCAATACATATACAATATTTAGCTGCATGTAACAGATATACATTGTAATCCTTAGTGCTATAATGTTCCGGGAATGTAATGTAAAACCAGACTGTGATGCATAGAGTCTTAGTCTCATGTTTACCTGGTTTTGAAGTAGTTACCTAATAAAAAAAAAAAAAGCTGGAAACCATTATTATTAATCATAATAAATCCTGTAAATAATGTATAATCAAAAAACTTGATGGCGTATGAATGCAGAAGATACCCATTGTCACTGGCAGGACAGCCTGTGTGCTGTTACACATTAGTGCAGCCTTTTGACATATTTCCCTAAATGTGACGGGGCCAGAAAAGCATACCGCAACATGGCGGTATTTTAGAAATGTTATATAGTGCATATCTGGATGTGATTAGATCCCACGTCCCACAGTACTGCCCCTTCCCTTTCTATAAATATATTATGTTCCACTCGCATAGTCATCTGTCAGGTCACACAATGTTAATTGTTAAGGGGGTTTTTCAGGGGCAAATAAGCAAATAATGGTTCAGATACCCAGCTTGCTCACACACCTTTGATATTTAAAGTCTGTGATCGTATGGAAATCTGCTATTCAGGGAATTTAGTTTTACTGATTTCTCTTTTCTATGTATGAATGATTTATAAATGGTGATGGCAAAAGTCCACTATAGATCTATTAATATGAGGCACCTGTGCAAGAAAGGTGTCTGTGTATTTTATTCATTCAATAGGCTTTGAATATTTATTGTAGGAGTTATATTTCCACAGCGCAGAATAAATTGCTTCTATAAATGTACACCTCATCTGTGACTCCAATCTATCGAAAGATATAGAGTGACTGTACGACCTGAATCCGCAATAAGGGAACACATCTAACAATATACGACACAGCCCCAATACTAAGAAAGGTCACAGGGTTATTGTCACTCCATAGAAATAATGACATTTATACAAGAAGTCTATTCAGTCAATTGTCAGTTCACATTTTAAACACCAGCAAATACAGGACTTTGCATGGTTGATTACATTCCACATAATATAATAATATATACAATTTTAAGAACCACCCTAATACTATAATCACATTTTACATCATGAATTTATTTGCTTTTGACCCTTTTACCAACCAAATGTACTTTTCCAATATTGTCCACTTGTCAAACATGTCCTAATAATATATTCTTAATCTATAACCATATACAATAC
>JABWIB010010902.1:4223-19825 GCA_016617825.1 Platyplectrum ornatum | reverse complement strand
TATAATATGTAATGTGGGGAGAGTGGTGTGACTGTGGGGGTATAATATGTAATGTGGGGAGAGTGGTGTGACTGTGGGGGTATAATATGTAATGTGGGGAGAGTGGTGTAATAGTCGAGTATAATATGTAATGTGGAGAGAGTGGTGTAATAGTCGGGTATAATATGTAATGTGGGGTGAGTGGTATGAATGTGCAGTTGAAATGTAATTGTGTGTGATGAGTGCAGTGTAAAAGGGGACAACACTTACAAGTCACACCATGATATAAAGGTATGATATAAAGGTATGATATAAAGGTATGATAGTATGAGATTTCTCTCTCACCCAGCTCCAGGGCACCCAAGCCACCAAAATAATTAGATACAGGTCTGATTTCAAGTTTCCATATATTATTACTGTATCTATATAACTATAACTACTATTTTATATCGCCAAAATATTCATAGAAGCCCTGTGATTACACATTAAAACACACAAATAATCAGAGCGATATAGAACAGCGCAGTAGAGCAATAAATATAAATAAACAACAGTAAGACGTCCCATTTACCAGCTTTCAATAGAAATCATTTTAAATTAAGATATAATTTTTTGTTTGTATTTATAGACTCATAGATTATAATAAAATGCAGTGACCTAATAAATTTGATGGGCTATATAAATACAACAATGCTCTATTCAGTACAACAAAACATTTAAATGTTTCTACAAAATATCACAAAATTATTCACTATACAATACATTGTTTACAATAAAACTTAAACTTTAAGAATTTTCCAAAACGTAGTACGGTAATCTGATGAGATGAAGGTTGGGTGCACATTTAATATCAGCTTAACTGTATCTCCTTTATTTAAGTAAATGGACGGACTTAAAACCATATAAGAAGTTCTTGTTGCCTGATTTTGATAAGAGCCAGTTATGATACGGTTCTCTCCTGGCGATATTCGTAGCTCCATGTCAGTGCTTCCATTTATGCCAATACAATGTATTTGAATGTTTATCAGATACATCCCATCACTCTTTATGTCTACAGTACGGTTCTGCCCTTTCAGTTGCTGCCCATCGCATCTTTTCATGTTCCATTTCCAATCAGATACAGCTTTGTCTGTATTGAAAAATGTAAAAAAGAGTGATTAATATTAAGCAACCAATACATGAATAAGGAAACTACTTCTTTATAGTATAGCAAAAAAGAATTTCCACTCTCGAAATGATTTTCAGTGAAGAGCATTAATTGGGGTCCAATATTATATATTCAGTGCAGATATTAATCAACTAAATTATAAATCCAGAGAGGTCTATTTCTTTATTGTTGCTTAAGATATACTTTTTATGGGGGAANAAATGTAATATAATGGGCTAAATATTTGGTATACTTTATTCTTGTGCTATGATGTAGTATGTTTAATTCAGAATACCACTTGACCCTGTGCTTTATGAGAAAATGGTGTTCAGTTAGACACAATGGGGCCTGACCAGAGGTGAGCTTACAACAGTTGCATGGCATTTCTCTGCGTTATTTACTACTGTATATGGTCAGAAGGGAAGTACATGCAGCAAATCATGCGCAAAACATAAAAAGATCCATTAGCCTGCTACTCTGACATCCATAAGTGATTACTTTTCACTGCCACTTGCACAGATGTACCCCCAACGTCTCAACCAAACCTTCTCAAACAACCAAAATCTATACTGTAAATTGACTAAGCAAATATAACCACTTGTGATCTTAGCCCCTCAGTCAGAAATGTCAATGATCCTAAGCCTGGATGGATGGGAATGTGTTCCAATCTATGGATGAGCAGTGTGGTAAAGAAATGAATGGAGCAGTTCAAGAAAACTTGGTGGTCTGAATACAGACAATTGTATCAACAGAACCCTTCCCTAATGGCATATATATCTTTTTTTTTCTTTTGTAATCATGTTGGCTACTGCATTAATCATCCACAAGCAAGAATTGACATATTTACAAAATACAGAAGGGTCCCTACTTTCTCAGTAAAATGTCTGTATGTACAAAATTCCAGTAGCCAAATGAAAGACATGTAACCTCAGCATACAGTGTAGTTATACCATGTGTAGGTATAACTTTTATCAACATTTTTTTTGTGTTTGCCCCATGTGCGTCTCATGACCATGATTCACTATATTTCAGGGAGACTGCCGGAGAACAGGTGATCCCCTGGCTCCCTGAAGTGTTTTAAAATCTCCCAGCAGGTAGTTAGTTAAGACAACGATAATTGAGACAGAAATGGAAACAATCACTTTAGCCTCTTGTTAATTAGTTGCAGTGTCACCTACCTTTAAATAATGGTAAAAACATTATTTGCCTTTTCTATAGAGAAATACATGACGGCGTCTAATCATAGATGTAGTGGAGAGATTTTCTTAGTGGTAAGTAAAAAATTCTATTGATTGTTATTCATGGCGATTTTTTTGTATACCTATACACTACATGGTGCGAAAGATGTGTCATGCAATGAAAAGATGTATGTGGACACATCTGTACATGGCAGCGATAGACATGCCCATGGGTGGAGCTAGACAAACCCCTTTGGTCACAAATGATACATCATCCTTGGCTGTAGCGCCTTGATAATGCTATCACAATCTCATTGTAACTATATGTTTTTACTATATAAGCACCACTACAAGTTTATGGTTTTCAGTGGCAAGGGAATTGATTAACAACAGGCCATAGTGTAACTAGCTTACATATTGTGGTGAGGTGTTGCTTGCAGATTTTTGTAAGAGGAACTCACACAGACTTAAAAGTTTCCATGGTATAACTCATTATACAGTTTTTTGCTTCTAGACACATTCAAAAATATTTAGATGATTACAAGATCCAACTGAAATGTATAACATTTGTGAGTCTCAGAAAAGCTGTCTGATGGCTACTTTACAATTCGCTGCTGTACAGTCTCCAGTGGTGTGTAAGCAGATTATTAAAAGCAGACTGCATATAATGTAATCTGAATTACTTAGTTTTATTTCACTCCAGGGGTTATAATGTTAAGTTTCAGTGGTTTAAGTATCTGCTACATAAATACTCATATACTAGGCTTTTAGGTTGTTATTGTGACATAGAGGATAAAATGCATTTACCAAAAGGGAATTAACCAAAAGATTTGACCCTCATTCATATGCGATCCTTGTTTGATAAACAGATTTTGTTTGAAAAACAATTGGTGATTAAACATTATATCATGTAATATATGTATGTAAGGTCTACATCAGATAAATAAGAAAAAGAAAAATATATATTTTAAACCAGGGCTCGAAGTGGGCTGGTATATTCTGGTATGGCATAGCGACACTTCTCTCACTAAGCCACGCCCCCACGCCACGGAGTGGAGACGAAGCCTCAGCTCCACTCGAAATTCATTAGCGCTCCATCTGATTACAACTCAAACGCCGCCTAATTGGCAGCCTGGTGCATGCCATCCCCCCTTCTTCATTTTAAAAACTAAAAATATATGGGTAAATAAAATATGTGGCGTAAGTGGTCAATACAGTAACTTTTTCACACTTGTGGTCTCTTCAAATTTTTCTAATAGTTGTTGCAGTCCACTATTACAACATGAACTGTTATCAAGGACAGGTTCTATAGTTAGAATATGGAATAATGTCATTTTACAGCTTTTATTGTGCTAAAATGTTCATGAATAGTTTCATTTGTTTTTCTGATGCTGCCACACTGCTTAAACTTTCATATAATGACTGCAAAGCTGATTCACTTTTGCGTGTTGCCATGTCTGTGTCATCAGAACATATGTGAAGGTTTTTATGTTGTCCTGTCATTGTCCCAATGTCAGATGTAAGATGCAGAATAATAACTGTCCAGAGAGCGGTAACAATGTTATGTAATAAGTGTCCAGAGAGCTGTAACAATGTTATGTAATAACTGTTCAGAGAGCGGTAAAGGAATGCAATGTAGTCACTGTCTAGAGAATAGTGAGGAAATGTTAGAATGGTCCAGAGACAGTAATGGAATGCATTGTCTTTGCTGAAATGATTTATGACATCTGTCCAGAGAACAGTGATGGAAAGCAATCTAGAGAATACTGAGGACTTGTTATATAACAGTTATCCATAGAAAAGTGATGGAATGTAAAGTATCAACCGTTTAGAGAATGGTGAGGAAATGTGATGACTGTCCATATATATATATGATAACTCTTAATGTGATGTTGCCAATGGTAATAGCATTTTTTCTCTATTTTCCTAGTTACCACATCATATAGGACACAAGGTGAGCTTAACAGGATTTTAACCTAAACACTTACCCTGTATCTGATCCTGGGCTTACCACTGATACTAATCCCTAACCTAACAAATTACAGGGTTGCCGCCCTGATAAGAAGCGACTCTCCCTGGATGCAACTGTCCATGGTAATGACAACTATCTTACTACCGTTTACCCTATAGCTGATATACAACAAATATTAACCTCTGTATTACCCCGACAGGAAACAAAAAGGAAAAGAATAAAGTAGAAGAATTTCCAGGCCGGCAGTCTGTGAAAGTTGCATAACACTGGGAGTAACTTTCTCTCACGGTCTGTGATGAGTCATTACTGGCTGCAGGGTTGGTGACTGTCTCCATTGTTTCTGCAGTCAGTGATGAATCATAGGCTGAAACCAATCAAGTCCAAAGGGGCAGTGTGGTTCAGGACGTCACATAAATCCGGAAAAATATGCTGGGTGGTCCCTATGTATTCAAATTGAATATAGACATTTTAATCCTTTTGAAAACCCAGTAAATAGTGAATATAAAATAGTAAATTGAAATGCAAAAGGCAAAAAAATCAACTCAGAATATTCAGATGTTAAAGTCAGAAACACTTACACACTTATAAGGTACAGACCTGAGCAAAACCATGAGGGGAGCATATGTAAACATGCAAAGTAAACATTTTGCTTTTGAACAAAGAACTCACAAACTTTATAATGTTATGTTAATTTTATAAATTAGAGTTGAACCAGGAAACCTCACCTTTTAACTTAAATCCTGTTTTAGCAGTTTATACTTGCCTCCCCCTACAGTTCAGTGTTTGGTTTTGACCACATCTACACTTGCACCTGTTTTACCCTTATTTCCAAACTCAGGATTATCACCTCAGTCTTTTGTCATATGGGCCCACGGCCCAGAATCCACAGATTCTTAATAGAGAATCAAAGGCAAATTAAGCGGTAAAGAACTTTAAAGTAGTGTATATGACTGTCACATATATTAGAATTGCATGCTTGGGATTTCTATTAGATTAAAAAATAAAAAAAAACTGGTTATTTATATCTGACTATTTAACTTTAGTCTATTTTATTGAAATATGTTTTATAGTATAAAAAAATCAGTGCAAGAAGTGTTATCTATATTCCTTTTATGGCCTAAATTTACTAAGCGGTAAGATTGCAGTGAGATTGAAAAGTGCGGATGTTGCCCATAGCAACCAATTAGAATCGAGTTCACATTCTTCAGTGTGTAAAAGGAAACCGAGAGCTTGAATCTGATTTGTTGCTATGGGAAACATCCCCACTTTCCAATGTGCAATCTTACCAAATACTGCAATCTTACCTCTTAGTAAATATAGCCCGTTGCATACCTCCCAACAGTTGGCTTGGGGAGATCCGCCCATGGACCATCAAAACTCCGCCCGTTCTGCCAAGACCATGCCCAGTCCCACCCAGGCCACGCCCCTTTGACGCAACGGTCTGCGAATTTATTGAGAAATAAAAATTTTGTTGATGCACAGTAGTTTGTCCCCTTATCGGGACAGTTGGGAGATATGCCATTGTGTGATATATTTGCTGTTCTCCTGGTATCCTGGGAGAGTCTACAAATCTCCCGAGAACTGTGCAGCAGATGTAACGAATTACAGAGGAACAGGAATCTTTGCCATGTTACATCACTTCTACATGAAGTAAGAATTTTGTTTGAAATATTTGAAAGCCCCTTCTTGTTTCTTCTTTCTGAAGATCTTGGAGGAAAGAAATGTTGGCATTGTACGGGATTTCAGGAATCATCAGAATCTCCAGTCCGGCCCAACAACGCTGCAATTCCCAGCATTAAAAAATACATATTTAACTATTTATAGCCAAGCATAATTACTAGTGGCTAATATGTAGACTTTTTAGGAATGAAATTAAAAATCAATTAAGCCAAGAGTGCAGAGGCTATGGCTATAGAAGCAGCCTCTGTGCATATGGCTCCCACTAAAGCAGGGAAGAGGGGTATAAGTGATGCCAATTTTCCCTGAGTGCAATTCAGAGCGAGGTGTTTTCCTTGGATCGCACCGCTTGCTGCTGCCACCGAAAAGTCTGGGTCAGGTCCCACTGTTGTGTGTGTGTGTTGGTCAATTATATGTGGACCACTTAATCACATTGTACCAGATCCAGACTTTACTTTCTATTGACTTACTATCAACTTACAAGCGAGAGGGCAAAACCATGTTGAATTGCATGGTACAATGGTACAATGAATGTTAGTGTTTGCATGCAGGGAGAATACTTTATTTTTGCATTTTGCACACAGATACTGACCAGCGTTACTGTTACACTGTTATTACACTTGGGCTGGAAACATCATCTCTCACCTGTAATACTGGTTGCAACTATGGTTCAACATGGTTTTGCCCATGGTTTTGTAAGTTGTTAGTAAGTCAATAGTGCCTAAAGTCTGAATCGAGTCGGATTTTATTAGATTTGGGTTAGGATACATCATCTCTCAACTATAATACTGTTTGCAACTAATAAAATTTTACTCCCTTGCAACTCAACATGATTTGCCCACTTGTAAGTTGGGAGTAAGTCAATAGTAAGTAAAGTCTGGATCTGGTCCACTGTGTCCTTTCTTTTGTGTGGAGGCTTTCTATCTGTATTTCCTCTGTTGTCGTTGCAAACCAGAACACGCGTAGACACTAGTAATGGCGTCTAAGTGAGCCCCCGGACGTACGCCATTATGTCACATGGGCATGTTCCGGTTCTTACCAATTTTGGAAGACCGGGGCCCCACTATTTCTGACTGCACACTTATCCACTTTTCTTGGTTCTTTAAAAAGTGCCATTTAATCATACACCCTGCCCTTACCCCCCACCCCACCAGACCAAACAGACAGCAGCATGGGGGTGGGGGCAAGAGGCGACTTACCAAGTGGTAAGTCTTATTTTTACTATGGATGGGCTGGACTTGATGTAATGAAGCCCTGCCCATTCATCGCAACATTCAGGGCCGAGGCAGTAATTTATATTAAAGATCACTGCCAGGTCCCTGGAGGTGTGCCGACTCAAAGGGCACAAAATCTGGGAGTCTCCCAGACATTACGGGAGAGTCAGAAACCCGTCATACCCCCACATACAAACTTAAATCTTAAAGCATTTGAACATATTTTTGCACTAAGCTTATAAATTGTAACTGAGACAGAAATGAGACACTTACCAAATGTAGCTTCAGCAAAACACAGATCTTTTACCTGCAAGATAAAAAAATTTAATAAATGATTAAATAACAAATAAAAATCCCATCTACATACAATTCATTAGAGCTGACATTTGTCTGTAGGGAAAACTAGCATTTCTTCAAAATTATGNGCTCTGTGTTCGTTACTTACCTTCTGGACTGGTGAGGCCTAACACGTCTGGGTCACAGAACGGAAGATCTACATCAATAAAGCTCCATTGGAACACCTGCTGTACAGTCCTTCACTCAACCCAGGGCAGTATTATATTTAATAGAGCTGAGTGTTTGACGGAAGCACACATTCTAGATCAGACTACACTGGTAGGTATTCAGTTTTCCCAGATGGAAAACTGGATCATCTTCAATGTTACATTTAATGTTTGTATCTACCATGTTTCCCCAATAATAAGACACTGGTTCAAAAAAACACCATAGGGCTTATTTTCGGGGTAGGTCTTATTTTAATTAACATTGACAGAGATTTATATAAATTTCGACACACAAATATATGCCGCACACCCTTCGCTGTTCAGCTCCAAGCTGATCTATTCCCCCTATGATTATAGATAAGTGTACTCTCTAGGGTGGTGCAACTCCGGACCTTTTATGGATTAAACTTTATTCCCAGAAAAACAAAAGATTGGTCCTTGGGTATTGGAATGCACTCTTTTAATATTACTGAATCACAGCGAACATATAAAATTAAAAAACTACATTTATTAGTCTGTATTAAAAATGACGGGTGACCCAGTCATTCGAGCGAAATAATAGTTAAAAACAGTAAGAAGTGATACAAAAAGTAATGAAAAATAAGTGATTTAAAATATAGGATGGCGGTTGTAACTGTTCCCTCTCAAATATCGTATCCAGCCTAAATACAGTCACTAGAAATAATTGCTACCTTATTATATTGCACTGTGCCCATAAGATACCCGGTAAAGTTTATAGGTTCAATCTCTAGGAGATAGTGTAATTAGAAAAAAGTGCAAGTGCTTTGTAAACATGGGTCTCAGTGAATATATTGCACTATTCCCTCTATTGCACTACGGTAACCACTCCATCCCTGTTACCCCGGATCTAAATGGAAAAAGAGATTTATATAAACAGTTCAGATTTTATTCCCATCATGCCCCAGTCCTGCTTTTATACCCATCATGCCCCCCAGTCCTTAGGAATTCACTAGGGCTTATTTTCGGGTAGGACTTATTTTCGGGGTAGGGTTAATTTTGGACGGTTTTACAAAAATGAGGGTAGGTCTTAAATTTCGGGATAGGTCTTATTATCGGGGAAACACGGTAGGTAACAGCTGTGGCGTAACTGTAGGGGGAGCATTGGGTGCAATTGGTATGGGGCCCAGGAGCTTAGGGCCTCATACTAGTCACCACACTCTGCTACACAGTCACAGTGGGTGAACATACAGTGGAAAAATGCCACTGGAATTCATCTTGACAATGTCATTGTCCATGGCAAATAAAATGATATGCGCAGGAACTGTCTTATTTTCAGGGAGCTGCAGGCATGCTGTTTCCGGAGTCCTCAATAACTGGCAATTATTTGGATATTAAGATTAACCAGAACATAATATGTAGTAACCCCCTTATAAAAAGCAGTTCCAAAACAGTTAATCTCTCAGTCATCAATGCAAATATATTTTTATATTTTCCCCAATTTTGTTTCTTTATTTCAGTAATCATGGAGCCTGGTATTTTTTAATGACTCGTTTTTCTAGCCATTCATACACTGCCAACCCTAATGTTGCCAAGTGTATGAATGTAGAGAGAATGACTTTAGATCTGTATTCCACAACCTTTTCAATTAGGTTGATTCACATAAATGATTGCATGCATTGAATAACAAAATACTTGAGCACATAACACAAATTCTGAACATGTATATTTTGTAAATGGAAAATGCAAAACCTTTGTTGCAATAATATGCTGCAATTACATGATGGTCCACAAGGTGGCCCAATTCAGAAACATGAATGGCAAGCGTTCCTCTGAAGATTGTGTGAGTACACACTGACTTTCTCTCCGGACATTTAGGATATTACACTGTGTTTCAGCATATACAGACAACAATTGCAAAAAATACTATATATGTATCAGCCAGTAAAGTAAATAAAACCAGAGCCAGTGTCTATTATGAGGAATTATCAGTTAATTTCTCAAGCAACAGGGTCTTTATCTCAACACAGAATGTTCTTATAAAGTCAAGTACAGCTACGATCATAAATATCTCAGATTCAGGACCAGTGAGCTGGGTATAGATGTACATTCTGTTTGGACAGCTCCCTATTCTGTGGTCTGATCTCTTAACAGACCCTAAGCATGGCAGTCTGCTATGGTTATGTAAAACAGTGTATTGTAACTGTAAATAACCTCCAGAGAAGAGAAGATAACAGGAGGTTCTGCATTGCGAAGAGAGCTGTATAGAAAGTAAACTTTCCCCATTCATAGAATATGGAGCTGTCCAAATACAGGGCGAGAAAAATCTAAACCTGCTCCTTAATCTTGGATCTGAGTTATGATTGTGTCTATACTTGACTTTATAAGAATGATCAGTGTTGATATAAAGACCCTGAGGAATTTTTGCCTGAGAAATATACAGAAAGCTGAGAGTTTATTACAAGCAAAGAAACACTACATGAATGACCCAAACAGGTACAACTAAAAGATATAGAACACATGAATAGCTGGGTACGGTAACAACTGCTACAGAGGTAAAGCCAGGATGAGGCATGGACTAGAGCAGGTATTTACTGTATGATAAGATCCAAAGACAGACTGGAACAGAACAAAGAAAGCACAGGAGTAACCACAATAGTAAAATGAAATCAATAACAACACATACAGATATAGGACTGGTCCAGACTTACATATTACTGAGCATACGAGAGTAAAGTTATGAGGGGAAAAAACCATGATGAATTGCAGGGAAGGTAAATTGAATTAGTTGCAAACAGTATTAGAGTTGAAAGATGATGTTTCTAGCACAAGTGTAATAACAGTGTAACAGTAACGCTGGTCAGTATCTGTGTGCAACATGCAACAATAAAGTATTCTCCCTGCATGCAAACACTGACATTCATTTTACCCCCCCTGCAATTCAACACCCACTTGTTCTTTACGTTTAAGTTCACTAGTACATATGCCTATATCTGGTCTATAGAGACAAACCTGAAAACCTAAAAGACATAGACAAGATACCAGTTGGTGTTAAACAACAGGAGCACATCAAAGCAAATCTGTAATACACCCAGTGGCAACAAGAAACAAGCATTCTGCTCAGTGAGTAATCAGCACATGAGCACAGGTAATGCAAGGAAATGAATACAACAGTAGCTCCAAGATATAGGGCAAGAGAAAGGCCACAATACAGGTATAAATGACCTGGACTACCCTATGGGCGAAACAGGACAATACAAGTTGAAGTTGTAACGGTAGAGCTATATCATTTCTCATAAAAACAGCATAAAAATATATTTACACATAATTAGTATCTGCATAATAATATGTTATTTATTGCTTTCTGTTTTAAACTAGAATAAAAGCTTAAATCCAGTAACTTTGTATATGAAATCATACAACCTTATATTACCTTATATTAAAAATAAAAAAGAGCATAACATTCCATAATATTGTGATAACTTACCTGGTTTTGTGAAATTAGGCAGACAGAAAAAATCACCATGGCCAGTAATGAGAGGAAGATGGTAGCACTCATCACGCACAAGTAAATATTGCATGAAGCAGACATACCCCTCTCCACTTCTCTCTGTTGTGTACAATTATGATTAGTCATTAGTGGCTCTGATCAGTTCTGGATTACAATGTGAAACAGAGGCACATGTTTCCTACAGAAGATTGCAGAACAAATGGAACCGGTGCCAGAAATGCTTACTTTAACAGTGAAGTAAAGGGTGGGGATTCCTCGCTCGCTTTCTATTTTCTATTCTCGTGCTTTCTGTGATGATCCGAAGTTCCCCATTACAGTTGGCAAGAGGCCAAGTCCTTTAAGGGTACCATAGTATAAACGTACCAAAAAGTTTCACAATACTTCATACTATGTTCAAGAATATTAATGTAGGGCATGTGAGTCAACCCATCCCTTGCTCATCTTTACTATTAATTGTCTGTAAGGGAAAAGAGGTCTTATAGTCGTCTATATTGTAAGTTATTCTACTAATAAGTCTCATACAAAAATAGATTCTATAATTGTACTTAAACTCACCTGACTGTGTGATAAAAGGCAAAGAAAACAATGACCATGATTAGTAATGAAAGAAAATCATAATCCAGGTATAGTGATTAGCCCATGAAGACAGTAGTACCTCTCTCTAATCTTTCCTCTTACATACACAGATGAGCTCTGGAATAAAGTGTAAAGTCCAGGCAAGTCTTTCTCACTGTTTCTTTCTCATTTAATAGGATTAGGAATGTACATTTACATTTTTATTGTACTTTTAGATGTAGTTTTATTGTACTATTACATGACTTTATGAATTTGTCAAGGATTTCATACACAACATATGTGTGTAAGCAGATAGCAAAGCCAAAGCTTAACCGCCTCATGAGGAACTCATATATAACGAAACGCACAGTGGCGGAGACTGACGCACTTGAGCATCCATGTGTGGTGCTTTACAACAGATAAGCTTCGGTGTTAATTATTCCTGCTGATGTTATGCTGTGGATTCCAATTTCTACAATCACAGTACACAGAATTACACTGGTGCCAGTTATTTTATGCAATATTAGGTTTATATATATATATATATATATATATATATATATATACATACATCTCTACAAATCCTGTGTCTTGTGTCTAGATCAGCTGAATTAGAAATAATGATGTAACCTCGTATTAGTGCCAAGAACTTTTTCTCATTTTATAATTTGGCAGTAAACTTTGTTTCTCCATTGTTTTCTGGCAAAGAAGCATTAATCTTGTTATTATTGTGGTTGTGTGTTCAGAGATGCATTATATTATACTTATATAACAACTAGAGAAGTGTGTCATATGCCATGTGAAGCGTCATGCAGATACTCACTTTGTTTTCATCAGCGGAGACATTGGGTCCAGTTTTCTGGTATGCTGTCATCTGTGATGTGACGACATGCACTTTTGCACTTTTTCCTAGCAGCCCAGACGTCTACAGTGACATATACGTCCAGGAGACTGCTGGCCAATCACCAGCCAGTAGCTCCTTTTTAAAGATCCACAATGTTGTTACTCTGGTGATAGCAGCAGGTTCTATTGCTATGTTCAGTGTAGTGAGTAATTGATTTTCATTTACTTTTCCTCAGTGCCCTCCAGTTATCCTTTCCAGTATTGCGTTCTCCATCCAGTTTTTCCCATTGTCCCTCTCAGCGTTCCTTTAGTCTATCTTCTCCCCCGCTGTAAGCGGGGCTTAGGCTGATTATGGGCAGGACCAAGCAGAGTATGGGCAGGCTGGGTGGAGTCTGGCAGGGGGCGGGGTCTGGGTGGAGCAGGGTGGAGCAGGTATGTATGCAAACAACAACATTCAAAAGCAACCAATCAGATTCAAGCTCACGTTCTCCAGTATGTAAAATAAAACTGAGAGCTTGAATATGATTGGTTGCTGTGGACAACATCCCCACTTTTCCCATCCCGCAGCTTAGTAAATATAGGCCCTGGAGTCTAAAGAATGTGAAAAAAAAAAGTTGGCGTGTACAAAGTCTTGGAAGAAGTTTGTGTACTGTTCAGTCTTTGATGTAGCTGGGGTTAAGGCCTGGAGAGAATTCAGGATTGCTCCAGAGGGGAAACATGCAGAGTGGAATTGTTACTAAATCATAAGTTCAGATGCAGTACTTCCAAATGTACATAACAAAATTGGGGGAGCGGTAATGGTTGTATATGATGTTTGGGGGGTCAAAAAAGGGGGTGTACGGTGGAGTACATGCACTGCAAATGGCCCTTCATGTCTATTTAGAGTCTGATATGCAAAGACAAGTGAAGTAGAACACTGTTAGGTGGACAGTCATGTGAAGGTAATTTGCCAAGGGAGAGGTCTAAAAGAGATAAAAGAGCCTGCGAAAGGTCTTCATTTTTACTTCTATGACTCTTAATATTATAATATGTGTGAAGAATCTCAGCAGAAATAAACTGCAGAAAATGTGTTTACCATTAGTGCTAGTGCCTAAATAGACGTATTCCAATTTGTGTGTTTGTCAGCAAAAGGGAAAGTTGGGCAGCACGGATGGCTCAACGGTTAGCGTTTCTGCTTCACAGCTCTGAGGTTGTAAGTGCGATTCCCGGACAGAACCTTACCTGTGTGGAGTTTGTATGTTCTCCCCGTGTCGGCGTGGGTTTCCTCCGGGTGCTCTGGTTTCCTCCCACATCCCAAAAACATACCGTCAGGTTAATCTGTATGACTTTCATTCATACAGACATAGGTTCACCTAACGCCAACCAGCTGGGTTACTCTTATGCCTATCCTGGGGAATTAGGCATGCTGAAATGCAAAGAACTCCCCACACCCCCTGTAAAGTTTTCGAACATCGAAACTTAGTTTCAAACATTTGTGTTTATCATCTGGCACACCCGTACATGTTATGGTTTAAGGTATCTACACAAGTGATTTGCACTGATTACATAACTGGGCGGAACAGAGAAGATGTGACTTGAATTTATGTAAGCATTATGTATTAATGACATCATTAGAGTATTATATTTTTGAAACTTTAAAGCTGTCTGAAAAATCACTATATGTACGTAACATCACAGCAGAAGTTATATTCCTATACACAATTATCAAACATGAATATGGTCTAGAAGCTATAAGAGTAACAATGAATCAGGTCACAGACGGTATGAAATTTATTGTTACTAATAATTAGTTATTTTAACAAAGACTTCATACGATGCACTGGGACTGCAATGGGAGCGAAATTCGCTCCCTGTTATGCAAATATTTTATGGCAAGTTGGAAAAAGTCTGGAGTGGATATCCATGGAGAAAATATATACATACTTGGTTCAGATACATACAGTACACCATGTGTTATTCATATGGTCTGGCACCAAGGAAGAACTGGAAAATTCCTTTATCCATCTGATCAATAACGATGAAAGCATCAAACTAACTTTTGAAATGAGCCAACAACAAGTACACTTCTTGGATTTCACTATATACATCNAAGAAATTAATTTCAATACAAAGAACAAGCCAAGCCAGCAGACAGCAACTCCTATATAAATCAAAGGAGCTGTCACCACCAAAAATGGCTGCCAAATGCCCATAAAAATGAAATGAATAGAGTTTACAGAAAAGACAGAATTCGAAAAGCAAGTAGAACATCTAAAAATGTATCTCTCTGTATCCTGATGTATCCTGCTATTTGTATTCAGTGTCACCTCGCACGAAAGGACTCCTTGCTTCAGACCCAGCCTCCCTACCATCATTGCATACTTGTTTCAACCTCCTGCCTCCAATCACTCTTGCACAGACTTGCGCCTGTCTTGAGGTTCATGACGTGCTCCTTGCTTGCAGCTCAACTTCATTTTCACTTTAAGGGCTCTGGGGAAAATCAGGCTTAGGGTTAGACTTTGCGCCTCTGGACAGGCATGGCCTGTTTACAGACTGGTTGTGTGTGANTAACACTAACGGTTTCAACTCTGATTTCGAGATGTAATGGTTCTTANGATGCACAGCGATTTTCATCTTAAATTTAATCCACATGCAACAATGTTTGTTTTTACAATTGTTTTTATGATTCTATGTATCTGTTTGAATGTAACTTGTTTTTAAATATCTGTTTTGATGCCAGTTTTTATTTATTAAACTCAAAGGAAAAAGAGATTTTTAACACATGCATTCTTCAAAGTTGTTATTGCAGACAGAGTTTGTCCCAGAGAGAGGACATAACTTTATACACAATTTAAAATCAGCTGCAGATACAGATGTTCCCCGCAGATGATACAATCACTTCTATGCAGGAAATATTCAATTAAGCGTTCCTAATTGATACGGAACATTACCATAGCCACAGGGGTGTGAAGGTCACAGTTAAGCTGGCCATACACCAGAAAGATAATCTTTCCAATCAACAGATAAATGACCCTCACAGCAGAAATCTGTTAGATGTGCACTCATTAAATGCATGTTTTGTGAGT
>JABWIB010010899.1:0-10347 GCA_016617825.1 Platyplectrum ornatum | reverse complement strand
AAATAGTTCTCATGGCAGAGCTAGACACACCCATGGGTGGAGCTATCCACAGGACACACCCCCTTGGTGGCACAAGTTACACCCCTTTTGTGCAGCGCTTGTCACAATCTCCCTGAATTCCATTTGCAAAAGTAGGCAACCCTGATGAAAAGTGCAGTGACTTCCCCAACACCCTGGCCTAAATGACTAAGCAGGGAGATTAAAAAGTGGGGATGTTGCCCATAGCAACCAATCAGCATTGAGATTACACTTCTAATTTGCGGATTGTACAATTATACGTAGCAGTTGATTGGTAGCCATGGGCTGCGCCGTTTCATTTTACATTGTGGAAAATGTGAGCTCGAATCTGATTGGTTGCTATGGGCAACATCCTCACTTTTTAATCTCACTGCTCAGTAAATGTAGGCCCCTGGACGGGTTTTCTTGTGATTAGTACATCTAAACACATTACACCTTAAACATTTCCCGTTACCTCCATCCAATGCTTTGTGTGCTCTGCCACATACACTCCACACTGCACAACATAAGTATGATTAATTAATTGCAGCAAACATAAGTAATTATACACAGACAGTTTATTTGGCAATTAATGGCCATGTCAGTTTATTGTTGTGTTTGAAATCAATAATAATCAGTGGAGCGGAACATAAATAACAGCTTTAATTGTAAATAAACAAACTTTACCAAATAACAACAAAAGCGCTTGGAGCACAGGTCACCGCTCGAATAACCAGCATCAATCAACTAACACATTGCACTCCAATACCATAGGTGACCGCAACTCGTAAATAAGACAAATACGTCCAAAATAACCTGAACACGCTCTACTACTAAAATAACGCCCCCCCCCAGCCAATCAGAAAGGCAACCTCTAGCAGCTCATCACACCCATCAAATCATTTACACGACTTGTGGATGTCCACAGTTTCAGCGCACGCAAGGTGGAAACGGGTCGAGGCCAAAGATTCCGGTCAACTCCAAGTTTGTAATCAGGGGTTCGCATTACTATACGCCATGTCTATACAGATCCAAACATGCTCTGCGCGCAAGCATCCTCCTCTGGAAACAAATCTGCATGTGACTTTTCCTTGCACCATCCCTTACCATGGTGCAAGGAAACGTCACATGCTGATTTGTTTCCAGAGGAGGATGCGTGTGCGCAGGAACGCCCTAAAACCTCATGTAAATTTGCAGTTCCGCCCACTTTTTCACCTTCAGCTGGTCTGATGCGATTGTTGCGCCTAAATGTCGGCCGACTTTTTGAAACTCGCACAGGCGCAAATCCGTAACGCATCCGCCTGAAAACCATGCAAATGCCCCACTCCGGATCAGCTGCCTTCATCTACACTGTACAAAGGTTAAAGGGAAAGGTAGGTGGCACCAGTAAAGCACGAGGGTCTCTGAATTGTGATATAGGGAGAAATATATATAGAAACTCCAGGACACGGAAGGAGATTCTCTACCACTGATTTACGAGAGTGGAGTAGTCCATAATATGATTAATTACATACGGTACTAACATCTACATANATAAAACATCAGATTTGCTTATTTGGTAGAAAATAAAGAGCAGTATTAAACTTTACGCTGAAATGACATGAGCTATTAAACGTTACGGAAGAAAATAGATGAGATTGTTGCACTAAATCCAGGAGATTATCTTAATTCAACAGGTAAGTGAAGTAAAGGTCTTTTTTTAAATCTACAGATTGTAAGCTCCGCAGACCAGCTAGCGCTGGATGTAGCGTGCTATTCCGCTTCAGTGAAGAAAGGCGACTTGCTGCAGCGTTGAATTAAGATGCTCCTTAAACAGAACATATTACTCAGTCCTTTGTACAGAGAAAGGAAAACGCTTATTAATTCTGCATCACAACCTGCTGCCATGTGAGAGTATAATGTACACAATAGATTGACATGAACTGCCACTGACTTCTAGAGGACAGCGACAAGGGAATCACTCATTTAACTTTCTCCATGCTGGAGAACCCAAACCCTCCCCACGCCGGGCAAGAACCCCTCCTCTCCAGGCATGGCAGCGGTGCATATAAGGAGGGGTGCATGGGTTAATAAGGAGTGGGTGGGTGGGGGGAAATAAACCAGTTTTAAAAACATGAGCCAGATCCAAGATGAGGAGGGTGTTTTCCTTGCAGCTCTTCTGCCATGCAATGCGGTGCAGAGGCACCAGGGTTTAACCTGTTCAGCATTGGAAAGAACATTAATAATAATAATAATAATAATAATAATAAAAGCTGAGTTATTAACGCCGCCAGCACTGTCACTGGGAGGTCACAACTCCCAGTCTATTAGGAGCCAATCTAGTTCCCCAGTGTTTGTTTAATACTACACAGCGTCGTGTAATACGCTTGCGCTACATAAAAGCCTGTTAATAAATATAATCCAGAAACATAGACTGATCAGCAAGTATATCGCTACCACACAATCACATATTCACCCCCTGCTGGACACAGCTCCTCAGGGCTGAGCTGTTAGCACAAACCACATCAGCATTGCCACTCATTGACAATACAAGTCTGCAAGGCAGGTGTCATTTTACCAAAGGAAGGGAAGGAGGGAGGGGGGTCATTTATCAAAGTCTTTAGCTTACAAAAGATAACAATAACTGCATGGGAAGTGTCTTGCTTGATGCATTAGCAAGTACCCAACAAAACCCAATTCATGAAATAAAGCCTGAAGACACATGCAAGCAAGTATATATATATATATATATATATATATATATATATATATATATATATATATATATATATAAAACCCATATAGATCTGCACTGCAGTTACCAGCCTGCTGTTGTATTAATTCGCAGTGACACCGAATGACCTGTGCCCCAGCATAGAATAGCACCCAATGAAGTAATTCTGGTTATTACTGTGTAATGGGAGCCGCAGGATTAATAGCCCACTTCCAGACTTGTGATCGCCACACAGCGCAGCGCTAAGTATCGCCGGCTCGCTAATCTATAACGCAGAACCCATCGCCCGGGGTTTACACGGGGATATCGCAGCTCTCCCAACAAGCAGAGTTTCCTGGCACACTGTAATCCTATTAAGTCTCTGTGCAGTCACCATTAATGTAGGATAAATCAAACAGCATTTTACCAACACCCCGGACCTGCGATACAGAACATGATCACAATGCAGCGAACACTCCGGCTGTCCTTGTTCTCTAATACACATTATATAAAGGTTATGCTCACAGGATCGGTGTCACCAGTCCGACAATATTTAATTCTGACAGACCACCTTGTGATAGCAGTCTGCTAATGCGCATCTTACTGATCAGACTTTCCCATAGTGGATGACCTTGCTGATAGATATATATATATATATATATATATATATATATATATATATATATAATGCACAGACAGCAGACAGCACATTGTCACCCAGGGCAGCAAGTAACAGGGCACACTGGCACTTTGTGACACCACCACCTAGGGATGAGGATTGCATGTGGGCATGCCTGTCTATGATGCCACTTTAGGTGACACCCCAGTGCTACTTACTGGTATATAGGGCTCCATGCGTGGTGCTTCTATGCGCTGGGAAACCAGCAGCATTTTGGACTGGAGATCCACCAGATATTACATCCACTTTGGTGTATGGGTAAAACTCCAAAATCAAAAGGTTCAATCAGAAGGATGGCAGATCGTGCAGGACAGAGATGTCAGTGTGTGTATATATATATATTCCCCTTTTAGACTCCAGACAATAGCATCCCAGTGAAGCAGTTAGCTAATGATTCAGCCAGTGCCTGTCTAAGACTGCTCACTACATTTCCATCAGCCCACAGTTCCTCAATTCAAGGAGGAGTCTCTGGGCTTTAAATTACTGATAGGACATGTACAAGTGCTGTGTCACCAGGGGAGGAGGAGACAGTCTGCAGCCACTCAATCTTAAAGGGGAAACAAGCATTCACTTCCACTGACAATTAAATCCTAGTGTGGGAACGTGATGCCTGGACAGTCAGCTATTTCAGGAGGGGGCTGCTGTGAGAAGACCCCCCCCCCCCACTACTGAGACATTCAGATCATTGCAGACNATTTACTCATAATAATATAACATCAAGGCTAATTATTTAACAACTACAGCATAATACATGATAAGTGCAAAATCNTCAGATGCTCTTATTTTATTAACACATTTAGCTCAAGTCAATAATGCTGGTAATAACAAAGAGCATGCATACTGATCAGGAATAAATGAATTGATCATTACATTTATACCGGTTATACAAACTGTACATTAGATTCATGTATGCGTGTAAATTATTCTCTTAATTATTATTCTTTTACGTATTCGTTCATGATCAGATAAACCTTCTGATAGTTACTTCTCTATTAGGGCTGCATTTACTAATAGTTTTCCTGCGGTCAGTAATAATGGCTGGCAGGCAAAGTCCCGGCACATGCGTGGTAACTGTATTCTGAGATTTAGGACCCGATTCAGAGTACGCTGTGGCCGCCAGGTAGGTACTCTAGATTCGGAGCTGCAGCCCATATGCCTCTCATCCCTGCGCTCGTCTTAGTGGTGCTGTATATCTGCAAATACATGAATGCAGCGATCGCTGCTTACATAAAAGCCGGCAATTACTGCCCAACTACTGCCGGCTTTTATGAATGTATTATAGGGAAAAACACACACAATTCCTTTTTTAAAATCAATATTTCTGATATCATTTTTTAAAAACTTTTTTTAACACTTAATGAAATAGGTAATTTTCCATAGGACATTACCTGCTTATATGCTGCTGCGCACAGCATACACCATGTCTGGACATGGTGTAAGATGCGCCAGCAATTAGCAGGGCTAAGCTCTGCTAACTGCGCATATGTAAATGAGAAACGGGGCGAGGAACACCCCTTTTCTCATTTACATGAGTCGCAGGCTTTGCGTCTGCCTCCTTGCAATTCAGAGCAGATCTGCGCATGCTGGCTGGCGGAGTCAGCACTTTGAATCAGGTCCCTAGTCCCAGACTGAATACTACTGAGCATGAGCCATGATGGCGGCACTTCAGCTCTGCATGACCGCATCATCTCCTGGGTCCGGTAAGTTTACTTCTTTTTTTTTTTTTTACTTTTTTCTATTTATTTTTTTCCACATCATTTTGTCAGTGCTCAGTTTTTTTTTTTTATGGTTTTTATTTATTTTCACTCTGCCTAATATGCTAATGGTCTCCCCATACCGTCCTTTTCCCTTCCCCAATATTAGAGGGAGGAAAGGGGAGGTCTATGAGGAGATCGCAGCTTCCATCTTCGTTCCGACGGTTTGTAAATATTCCCTAAAAAATATTTTAGGTGACATAGCCCGTTTTCATGTGAAGTACGTATTGGCAGACTGGCAGAGGATACTAATTATATGTAAAATAAATTAAAATATGGTTAAAACACCACTGAGGTGTCCTATGGTTAAAAAAAATAAAAGAATAAAAAGAATTGAATTTACTCGGAAGACAAGTCCTGGGTGTATTCGCAGTGGTAGTCAGTCTGGGATTGTGCATGCTCCAGGCAGCGGGGAGTAACAATGTCTCCGGTAATCTTGCAGACCATCGTGGGACCTATCAGGACAGGTACGTTTGTTGTTAATCCTGTGACCAGTGTACCCAGGCTCGCAGCGAGGACATGCATCCCTGACTTCCGTAATTATCCACCATAGGAAACATAGGAAATAGAGCCCTTAGCCTTCACTGTATCCAGGTTACTCACATGCTCTGACTGAGGTTACCCTAAGTTATCTGACTCCAGCATTTGGAAGTACAGAAGGATGTATCAGCAGACACAGACAGAGGGAGGCAGCGGGAACGCCTATACTATAAATTGACTAATATGAAAACCCACTCAACCCTGCTATCTGCCCAATGTGTCATCGGATAGGATCCAGAGTACCAAAACTTTGATCTCCATGGGAAAATCTACATATGTGCATGCAGATAGGATCCTTTTATTTATTGTGCACAAATACCNACCACCATTACTTTTAAATAGCTATTTAGACTTGGGATATAAAACATCAACTCTAAAGTAAGCCATTTACTAGTGATTATTGTTGCCGGCTGCAGGTGGACAAGAAACCGATCCCGACACAAGAACCACTTACCTCTCCTGCTGACAGAGATAACCCAGGCAAAAGATTTTACAGAATGACTGTGCATGACATTTGGGGGTCTTGAGTCTTATATTTTAAAGCATAGCAATAGATCAAATAAACGCGTGTACTTGGTTTGGTTATTGACCTAATGCTGACCCACTACAATGTTAATAATTGTACAGTGCTCCCTATAATGACTGGGTGGATGGTTAGGGTGGTGGGAATGATGCTGAAATGGTTAGAATATGTTCATATGCGTCCGTTGAGTAAATCACATGAAAGTCATTTTGGACCAGCTGCGTCAGAATATTTTACTTTGGGTGGGCTAGCCCCCCTCCTCACTGCGCCCTCCCCCTCCCTCAGGGTGTCCCCTCTAGTACCTGGGGTCACTGTAATCTCCGGTAATATCTAAAAAAGCGACACTATGGAGGTGGGATGTGAGGGCGTTATTTATATGCAAATCAAACCAAAGCCCCACCCCTTGTACAGTAAAATGCTTTAGTCATAGGGTAAGTAATGATGTCATCAAGTTACACCCATCCTGAGTAAATCAGGGATTGAGGCAGAAGCTCTGGTGTGGGAGATTTGCTGGAACTCCCGGGATTCCGGAAGCAATGTCCAATCTCCCAGAAAGTCCAGAGGAGTCAGCAATCCTGCTTAGGACTAGTACTGAAAACTGGACTTCTCAGTTACAGCATATTAATTGCATAACCCATTTATTCTCCATTCTTCCAATTTGCTATTCATTTAGCAAATTCATAATGTGTGCCAAAGTATATTTACATACTTAGTACAAACATCCAAGTGTTAGTCATCCGCACAATAGAGTTATATGTGTTCTCTGATATGTATTGTTAATAATTGCTGTTTACTATGTTCAAAAGTTTAACTATTGCTACAAGGAACCTGCAAAGGGAAGCCAGAAATACGGAAACGGATGTCCAGATAGATCTCACACTGCCCCTGATCACTTATTATAATGGCAATAATGTACATAAAAATAACCTTTTATTTACAAAATGTCAGGGTATTCAACGCGCTCTTACAGCAGAATCGGGTGACACAACACAGCACAAACTCACGTCACACGGATTGTGTCACTTTGTAATGTATGTGNGTGGATTCTGACTGACGTTACCCTAATTAAGATTTAAGCATACACTTTAATCTGGGCTGTGCAAGACATTAGACGACCTCAAACAGTGATAGCGCACATTTTAAACTCATTTCTGACTAATCATTAACTGACTATTGTAAGTAATAGATTTACCTAGTGTTACCTAGTAGGCTTTTCAATGAAGGCTGTGTCATTTGTGAACTCATCGTTCACTGACAGCCTCACCATTTGCCCAGGAATAAATCAATTACGTAAAGAAATNACATGTTCATGTTTTTTTCTCTACAGTTGGGCTGATTGTAGTAAAACTTATACATTTTTAAATAAAGAAACTAATATCTTAATTATATTTAACCATATCAAGACATCTAAACCTGCCGTGGATGCTGTACCTACTCATCCATCAANGTTACGGAGTTTTGATAGATGCATCTTTGGAACTTTTATCCCAAACTCTCACGACTCACCCAATCTTGTTCCTTACTGTATATTATAGTGNTAAACCCCCTCACTTCTGTGACCATGACATACCTGCTGTTGGAACATGCCATAATTGTCTACACATTGCAACAGTGGATTATAACATGTGGGCATATGCTGCACTGATTGTCACATCGTCATGGTCGAGTTCATAGAAGCAAAAATAACAAGGTAAGACCCAGTTAAAGGATCTCTTTAAGGCTAGGTACACAGGGAAATTGGATCAGATNCCATTAAGACAACTGTTTCATCACTGGAATCCTCAGTTCACATCAGGACTGGAAGGGGGTGTTTATAAGAGGGAGTATGGAGGGAACAGGGCGTTTGTGTTGGGATGGTATGATAATAGTGAAGTAAGGGCTGGATTCCTGCTTTTAAGCAAGGGCAGTGTAGAAACCTAAAGGTAGGTGCGGAAACCTTAAGACGGGGTCTTCATGTGGATTCCCCAACAAAGAGGAGAAATGGTCTCCCCTGTACATAGGGGTCTGGCATAATGCAAGTTTCCATATTATTAGAACAATAATTCCGGCATTCGGTTACCCAAACACAGGACTTGTGGTTCTCTGGATCTGGCCCATAATGCTGCATTTCGCCTCTCAGCCTGTTTTCCTAGAAACGCCTGTTTGCATGTCCCATGATCTCCCTATCGGGAGAAACCAGGGATCGGTAGCAAATCACACCAAATCACACACTCCTTTGATGGCGAAAGGCTATGTTTTGATAGTAAGGATCNGNGCTGAGGCAGTNAATTACCTGAAATCACTGTCTCCGGACGAAATTCGTGAGTCTCCCAGAAATCCTGGGAGAGACTGCAACCCTGACCCATTGCTACAACGCAGAAAGTCTGGATCGGTCCTGTAGAGTGAAATAATATTTTACTATATTTTACTCTATTATACTCCTCTACAATGTAAAATGTATGAACTTATATATTAAAAATAGTTCTCAATCAAGTGCATACTTCATTTAGAGGATGGGAAATCCAGCCCTCTTCTCTCCAGTAAACATGAGTATTTATATAAGTTGTTTACTTACTTTAGAAATCCTCACCAAGCTAAGCTATGCATGAATACAGCACAATNGACCTATAACAATTTACAAGTTAAATATCATACAGAATTTCATAATCACATAGGAAGATTAACACATGCACTCCCACAGGCTACAGTGTACTATATAATGTTGTGATCCAGCCTGCTCTGCTGCAATGTTCTGCTGTGGCGAGCTANGGAAGCTAATGGTTAGGNAACTAGAAAGGAAAGTTTGGGGTTAGTGTGTGGTTAAAGATAGAGGTTAAAGGTTAGGCTATTAGAATGGGAAGGCGACAGTTAGGCTGTGAAATATGAAGGGTTAGGTTAAACTGATAAAAGGGAAAAGTCATGGGTAGCCTGTGGGACGGATGCCAGGGCTACCACAGACAACAAATCGTTGACTACACAGCATCGGATGGCTGACAGTGGCAGGTAGTTTTTCCTGAACCCCTATAACTTTTCTAGCTGATACCCTAACCCTTCCAATGTATCCCCTGTGGGACATGGAGGGTTAAGGTTGGTGTGATAGAAGGTGCGGGTGAGTAAAGGTTTAAAGAAGATCGTACATGTTAGCACATCTGTTGCGGTCCCNATTCTGTCTACTTTTCTGGTACATCATACCAGACAAACGCACCACCTCCATCTTTGTCTCATTTGGTATGATAGATTACCCAGCATCCCCAACTCCATAGACATTTCTGCCGATTGCCGATTTGTGATTACCCAATTGCCGATTTGTGATTTCTCCCTCCCGAGAGAAACCAAAAGCCAGCAGCATGGGGGTTGGACAGAGGGCGTGATATATGCGAATCACACATGAAGCCCCGCCCCTAAACAGCAATTGCTATTGATGGGTGGAGTTTAATAGCATCAAACTCCACCCATCACAGTACCGATCAGGCCCAAGGCAGTTATTTATGTGATCACTTCCTCAGCCCAGATTTCCCTACTCACCCGGGATTCCGTGAGACCTACTCGAAATTCGTGAGTTTCACGGATATTCCGAGACAGTTGGCAACTCTGGATAACATGCCATTTTTTTCCTGTGTTTCCATGTCAATATTAACAAACCACAACAATACTCATGTTGCTGGGAATGAAAGTACAGACTGGGCTCAGCTTTCAGCATAGTGTGTTACACATCCACTTGTCACTTGCTGACTCTATATATTATCACACACAGCAGAGTGTTTTACAATAGGCTTTGGTTTCAGCGTTAAGTTGTTTTAGTGAAATCCTTAAAACTTTTACTTGCTCTTTTGCAAATATAAGTTTGTGTAGTGGGAAATGTGATCTTTTATGTCTGACAGAAACTTTCATTAACATTAAATCATTCAAGAAAGTACAAACGGGAAGTTTATTCCGGGGAACGTCTCACATGCAGTCTCGCTCATTAGCACCAGGATCGGATTTTCACAGGAAATGTGAATTCTGCTCTGCAGACAAAGTTGGGAAACTCAGGTACTCTTCAGAAACGTCCTGTAGGTGAGATGTATTACTAATCTGATATATTATTGTAATGACATTTGCAAGAGAGATGTTATTATGACTCATTAGCATGTCCTTAATGGATGGTATTCTAGAGAGCAGATCAGTATCATGATTTATTAAA
>JABWIB010010895.1:12454-22787 GCA_016617825.1 Platyplectrum ornatum | reverse complement strand
AAGAGCAATGGACCTAAAACTGAGCCTTGTGGTACGCCAACAGACAGGGGAAGTGCAGGGGAGGAGGATCCAGAGAAGCGAACACTGAAAGAGCGATTAGAAAGATAGGATATAAACCAAGAGAGAGCTGTGTCCTGAATACCCAGTGATTGTAACATTTGTATGAGTAGTGAATGGTCAACAGTGTCAAAAGCAGCAGAAAGATCCAGGAATTGGTCCACTGTGAATCATATATGCAGGTTCACGCTACTCCATGTATATGAAATTGTGGTGGGGCCCTGTGACATAACTTGTAATGTGACTCTTAAAAATGTTGTGATCAGCTAAACTAATTGTATAAACACATATAGATCTTTCAACACTTACAAATCCATACAAACCATAATAGTAAATGTTTGATTATACACATAAAAAAAAAGCATTAGCAGCACACAGGATTGACAGAATAATGAATGTCACTATACAATTAATGTGTTAGCCTTTCTCCTCTAACAATGTAACAAATATCAGTGAATGAGGCGCATTGTCAAATGTAAATGAACTGACTGCTCGCTCCTGACATCTATGCAAATATTTTCTGTATGCGGCAAATCCGATAGAACCTTATTGAAAAGAAGTATTTCTAGAGAAACTGGAAAATGGTTTAAACATTGGGAGAGGACTGTATTATCTACATTGGCTGCATGATATTTATGTATGAAGAGATAAGCAGTGGTGCTTTTATTCTCTTCTCTCCTGTTCCCTTGCTGTTCCTCTTTTGTTCTTGCACATTCCTCCTCTGTCTGTTGTCTGTGGGCTCCTTTGTTTTTCGTGCATACTAATTACTTCAAATCCTTTATATGTCATAACAATCCAGATGCCAAAACGAAACAATGCCAAATTTCTTTATTTGTCCTAATCGCTACTACAGAGATGTGTTCTTTATTTCTGCATGGTCTATATTTCGGCATGGGGAAAGAAATAACATGAACAAGTAATCTGTAATTTGTGGCCTGGTTCCTCTAGCTGTGCATTATAATATATGTGTGTGTGTGTATATATATATATATATATATATATATATATATATATATATATATATATGTCTATGTCTATGTCTTCCCGTTAAGAGTTCATCGGACTATCAGATGCTACTGGCTCACATGACAGAAGATACACAGGACATGCTACTGATACAACAGATGGTGTCTGGAAACTGTATCCTCAATCAGACTATATTTACTTTAAAATCCCACTCGCTAAATGTATTAACTCATGGTCATAATGTTTCATTTATAACACTTGAGNTATATATATATATTTATACTTTTCTTAATAAAAAAAATTGCTATAGAAATAGTTATAATCTATAGGTGCTAGAATACACTTATGGCTACAGCCTACAAAGACAACAGGGGATCCACAACCCCCTATAGCAAGCTAAGATAAAGGTGTATTTTCAGTGGTTGGGGAGCCATGTATAGTCTCTTAAGTGCTGTTATGCCTGAGGGTGCCTGTTTGCTCACAGCAATTTAGCCGTAATTAATTACGTCTAAGTTTAAGATATTAAGAATGTAATTGATTAACCGTNGATATCCACTAACTAGTATCTAATTAGATTATTAAGGGGATAAAATAAGGTTTGTTTGTTTATTTATTTGTTTATTTATGTATTTCATATTTTAATGTGTATCAACAAACAATTCACAAGTTGTTGTAGTTATTATTATTATCTGAATTATGATCCTTGCACATAACTGTCTTAATTTGGGTATCAGGGAATGTCAGTAAATTATAAACAATAAACTAGATAACTAGCCCTTAAAAATAATAAGACTTATTNTTGGGGAAACACGGTACAGTCCCGTCTAAAGTTAACACTTGGGAGGTGTCAGAAAGAGTCATAACAAATTAGAATTGGAGCTCACAATCACAAAAATTATATGTATATATCCTGTGCGGCAGGTTCGATAAAACATATTTTTTATTGCCTGTATACCGNAACAGATGAGAATAGGTACACTTCACATTGTTCCCATCTTTGTGGTCAATTAAATCAGCCCTATATGTGTATATTATGCTTCAGAATTGTTTATGTTAATTTACTGTTTGGGTATACAGACATGCTTATTTTATTATAGAACACATCCACTCCTGCCCACACCCCCTGGTTGGCAATCTTATTAAGAAAAACATGAAATAAAAATAGTAATAAATAAAAATATACCTAACTCTAAACTGACTCCAGTCTGATCCATCTGGGAGCTAGAGAAGGCAATCAGCAGTATATTGCAGGTGAGGCAAGCATTAACCTACATCTGAGTTATAACTAAAAGACATTCTTTAAACTAGCTTTAAATCTATATATTATATGGATAATGCTGGCCAAAGGAAGGGTCACGGAAAGTGGTGTTAAACTAGTTCATCATAATGTTCCATATAATACGTCTTTTCCACAACGTGGGAAACAGCAAAGGAAAAACAGGTTCATTTTGTTTTCTTGTTTTGTTGAGGATTTCCAAGAGATTTTCTGTGATTTNCTTCCGCTGGGAAGATGGAGAGATTGCCTTGGAATCAGCCGTGTCATCAGTAGAAACGTTGTCAATAGCTGCAAATTAACAGACACAGTGTCTTAAACCTTGCTTTTTGTGTTCCTGTACCACTAATAACCATGCTTTCCAAGAAATGCTAATCCTTAAATGATCAGTTATTAATGGGTGTAGTTACAATGGGTTATACAAAAAGAAACACTGACCAATAGAAATAAAAAGAGGACTATAATCATTATTATTGGGATTCATGTTGCTGTCATTGATTTCATGAGGCTTGATTTTTCTATGTGAGTACATGAATGTATACCATGTAATAGACTTCTCATCCATACTGTGTAACTAAGTTACATNTGGACACAAAATGATCTAGCTTTCACCTATCATAATGCTTCAGAATTTTGCTTAAATGTGGCGCTACTTAGGGCCGCGTGTTGGGTCATAATCATCCACATGGCCGAACAAAATGCCCTTTCTAGTAAAGTTCCTAGGGTTGGTGATTAGAAGTGTTCAGGTTCTGGCACAGATGACTGTTTCCCAAGTATGTTGTTGGCTGCGAGTTGCAGCGGCCCCAGGCCCGGTGCTATCATTATACCAGCTAAGACAGACTCAGGGTAGCACCTCCTTGCTACCTCCAGTTATGTGCCGGGGCAATTTCATAAATAATTGTAAATAATTAGCCAGACTGGGAGGGCGCCTATTTACCCCCCTATTTACTCTCTAAGGACTTCAACACTAAATACAGCAGCAATGGTGTAACCACAGTAACAATCAATGTGCAGATAATAACAATGAACAGTGCAGCCAGGGGAGAGCTGGACAAGGGGGCTGTTGCCCCTGAAGCTTTTTGAGGCCACTGGCTCTGGGTTTTTTGCCAGCAGAGAAACAGGAAAAGATCTTGGTTGCTGTGATAGTGGATAACACAAAATCAGAGCGACTGGGCAGCAGTGTGAAGCTGCCTCCTAGACGGCATCCAGTCGGCAACAAAATTAACCGATCCCGCAGAAGAGATAGGTTATGATTTTTTCCTTTGAGTAGCTTGCACCCCAGGCTAAAAGTTGCCAGCCTGCCCCTGAGTGCAGCAATCTCCATCAGACATACACAAACAAATAATACGACTGAGAAATACCAAAATGAGGCGCAGAATGAAACACAGGAACAAATATTCATATAAAAATGTATATGGGCATCATCCCCACTTTCCAATCTCTCTGCAATCTCATTGCTTAGGACATTTAGGCCCCAGTCTCTAGGATCTAAATAATCCTTTTTGGTAAGCAGCACATTCACAAATATCGCATCACAAGGACGCATCCTCATATATAAAGAAGAAGGAGGGAACTGCACTAGTTACATTAATATTAGGTGATACCTGGGAAAAACATTGTAACTGTCTGAACCAAAGAGAGTTCACAAAAGTATCCGCTTAATTTCGGCAGAATAGATCTGTATAATAACCATCTGTCTCAAAAGAAATGATCTCCTTTGTAAAGAGTCATAAAAGTAAACATCCCAAAGTTTGCAACAGCCAGAGGAAGACAGATATTAAGTGATTTACTGTATTGTCTGGATATGTCCTCTATCATAAGCCTGGTTTTAAACCATCTAGATAGAACCATGACCGAAATTGTACCCTAGATCCATATCGGTCACCATACTACTGGTTCATAACATGATCATGAAGATAGCATCATGTAGGGAAGTTTCAGTTCCTGATGCACCAGCAAATAAACAACACGGGTTTCGACACCGTTTTGTCGTATGTATGATAGTATGCAAGGATTCTGTCATGGTAAAAATGCTGACAGCTGGGTGGGACAGGGAAATAAGCAGAATGCCTTGCTGTTGTATAAGTAAAGGCATTAGCCTCCCTGCACCTGTATGGATAATACTCTGCAGGTAGCAAAGCAGCAGCAGTTTGGATCTTGAAGAAAAGGAATCTTGGGGATCCGTTGCTCTGTCCTTACTCCCCTTTATGGTTGACAGAGAGCACAGTACTATTACAGTAGGGTAATTTCAGGGGGTCTTGCTGCTGCAAGCCCAGGAGGATACAAGGCCCAAGGTAACTGCCAATTTACTGCTTCACAGGACACACCAGTAGCGATTGATCTTTGCTGTCAGGTTCTGGTAAGTTAGACACACTCAGCACTCTATTCTATGGCAGAGAACTGCAATAAGCTGTCAGCTGCTGCCAATTATTTTTTTATAAACTGTGCTATCCACACATGCACAGTGCAGTTGCTGGTGACTGCATTGTGTAGACATTGGATTGAAGGGGGTCATGCTGCCTTTCTCTACTCTCGCCACTACAGCATTGTTTAACAGGATCCAGTATTTATAATTGTGCTTTCGGAGGTCTATAAATCCAAATGCTTTATTTCCTATAATCAAGTGTCTCATATATTATGTAAACTGATTAGAGGCATTCTCATTAATAATGCTGCAGCCCACAAGAGAGCTGCCTAAGCTTTGTGCACAAGTTTATATTTAAGGTTCAGCCCCCATCTCCTTTTCTTTTATGTTTGCCATTATTTTGAACATTCAGTTTATCTTTTCCAGGTATTATGATGTTGTATGCGGTAAAAGCTTTTCATAATATGAAAAATGAATTATCATTTCAATTTCACTCAGCAGCAGAATTGCTGGTTGTTATCATTACCATATACCCACTGAACATAGGCACTTATTATGGTAAAACGTGTAAGATAATATGTTATGTGACACCTAACACAGATTACACAAAGACTACACACAGAAAATACATAATCCAATGACGGGGTCATAGGCTTATATAATAAATTACAGCTGACCCTCATTACAGACCAAGCTAATAAAACAAGATAATACCTGTGAATAGCTCCAGATGAACCAGTTGCACTAGAAGATCCAGTTAGCACAAAAAAAGAGTTGTATATACAAAACGATCCCTTTGTTCTCTCAGAATTAGAGGAACACAAATGACTTGGTAAGTAAACACAGGAGACACTGCTGATCTGACAGAGCAATTTATAGATTGCTCTTAGAAAATGGATCAAGCTCTGTGGCGGGTCTAATAGTTTCTCACAGCAATCCTTTAAAGGGCAAGCTCATTTCAAAGGTACAAAATGAACTTCAAACGGGGCTACCAGTTCCCTGTCATTTCTGTAAGTGGCGTGTAATTATTTATAGGATGAAATGGTGACTGCTGAGAGAAATAACACAGGTGAAACCGACATAGTCAATTGTAGTGTGAACAGTGCTGAGTTAGCTATGCTTTACATGTCACTGGGGACAGCAATCACACTGGAGCTAGAATTAGGCTCCATCGTGGACACAGTAGATAGTCCACAGAACACTAACAAATCGTTATTAATGGTCATATTTAGTATTTCAACAAAGTACTTGCATCTGCCTGGATTCAATTCAACATAAATGGGAGAGAGAGATAGTTGCCCTAAAGAAAACAGTAATGTGACCCATACAGATAGCCAGGCATGTAACTATACCTCCCGACTGTCCAGATTTCAGCGGGANGGTCCTGCTTATGGGTCCCGGTGTCCCATCCACCTACCAGACTGTCACAATAAACTGGAAGCAATAATGGGTTTATTTAGTTTCATTGAATTTAATTAACATTTGCAGCGTTCTCAGTGACCAGAAGAGGCAGGGCTTTGTGGAGTTAGTGGGGTTTGGGTTAGTGAGTCAGGGTTAATGGGGATGGAAATTATTAGTCCCGTTTTAGTCCTGTTTTGTTTTAAAAGGGGTGTAGACCTTGGGTATACCACCCACACTGCACACCACTTAGTCGTTCACTGCCTGGGATCCTTATAACAGAGAAAAAAGCAGCTGTGAGGCACTGGCGGCATCCTTAACGTGTGATTTTACCAGCACATGTATATGTGCTCTGTCTGTGAGTATAACTACTATAAGATTTGTATAAGGATTATATTGCTCTATATTATTGGTGAATGTGTTGCTTCCTATACCTGTAACCAGGGACGCCATTTACCAGCAGCCCGGTGGAAAAGAACTCCAACAGAGGTCCTACAGATTGACACGAGCAAAGAGGCAACAGAGAAAATTACCAACGGGACAGCACACCCATACGGGAACTGTGCTGATATCAATCAGCGAATCCCAATGACTAAAACTGTTGCACAATGAGAAATGTATTTTCACTGGTATATGAACGTCTACTCCAGCGCCTACACAGAGAATGTTAAATCATATATGTTACGGACAATCGTGGACTTCTGAGGGGGAGATACTTGGACACTACCCTCACACACTCACACTGTTTCAGCATGACACCCATGACAATATAATATTTTGTCTTATTACAACCTTATCAACATCAAAACAGCCAACATTTTGGTGTCCGCTGTATCACTGTCAATTTTCAGATTGTGACTACAGCCATGACCTATTATATCCTGTACAGTGGCATCTCAAAGCATGTATTTGTCATCATGTGTTTGGACAGTTGGCAAAGGTTCACTATACCCTGCATAGGATGCTCTGATACAAAGGCCTTAACGAGAAAGCTTAAAGCTAAAATCAGCCACACAATGTCTAATCTTTTATTTTATTATTTAATTTATTCTATTTGTGTTTAAAATGCTCTACTTTGTTGGCCATCACCACCTCAGATGGGAGGCTACCTAGTTATCTAGTTATTTGTACAAGTGATCACCGATGATCGTTTGTTTAAAAAAAATTAAAATAACTGAAAAATAAATAAATAAATAAATAAATAAATAAAACATACTCCCATTCCTGGGGTCTTCACCGGGCACGCATATACAGCGTCTCTCCATACTAGATGGACACGCCGGAACATCACAAGAAGGAGACGGGCCGGCGAAGACCCCAGGAATGTGAGTATGTTTGGTCACCCTGGTCACCATGAGAAAGATATCGTTCTTGTGGATGTCCAGCTTAAGGTTGTATTCACGCAGATATCTCTGATTCCAGTCCCAAGTTTTCCAGTTTCAGTCATACTGAAATCTAGATGTGTACAGCTCCCTACAGATTTAAGGTAAGCACACACTAGTATGGTGGGAGCCAATAAACATAACCATTTCCCCCANGGCAAACATCATGTAATCAGCCCCATACAATAGAAAGATAATTCTGAATGGGGA
This sequence comes from Platyplectrum ornatum, assembly GCA_016617825.1. Classification (NCBI taxonomy): domain Eukaryota; kingdom Metazoa; phylum Chordata; class Amphibia; order Anura; family Limnodynastidae; genus Platyplectrum; species Platyplectrum ornatum. The sequence goes on along the minus strand of JABWIB010010895.1, from coordinate 15,136 downwards.
AGAAAGTCCTGCTCTGATTGGCAAGCAACCCGCCTTATTGGATGGGATGCCTGTCAATCAGCACAGCACTTCTTCTCTCCATAATCAACGCTGCAGCTAACCTAAATGGGGTAAACCGATTATAAAATTGGAGATAATTGTGTCCTAGTGGTTTTATGGCATTTTTTGCCATTTCAATTAATTGTCTAATGTGTGGCCAGCTATATATGCTATTTCCCAGCTTTTTAGAATTGCTCCTTTTACTAGTAGGGTTTCAATAATTTACNTTAAGATTTTGCCACCACACCTTAATTTCTTTAAGTGTTCTAGGATGTATCCCATATGGCCCTATTCATTTGTCAACTTTAAGCTTTGAGAGTTATCTTAATAACAGGTTCCTCATTAAAAGTACTTGTAATTGCCTCTGTTGTCTAAATAGCCTTCATCTTTAAATACATGTAAGGATTATCTGCCATAGCCCTGTCACCCTTACAGTTTCCATTTTGTGACCTCTTTAAGAATTTGTCATTCACTTGTGGCATGACAAATGAATATTCATATTATTGATGAAGCCTTGTTTGGAACAAGAGACCAGATCTAGGCTTAATTATGAANCCAGTACACTACCTTAACGTTATTNATAAGACATAGCAATATATTTATTAGCTAGTCTTTATCTATGTAACCATTATAGTGACTGAAAATTACTGGAAATAAAGCGTAATTAAACTAGTGTAAAAACACAAAGTGAAAAGATGATTTTTTAAACCATGTTTAATGGAATCCATAACACACAATCAAAGCCCTAATAGACGTCTTCGCGTGGGTTGAAATCAGCCCCTTTGTGAATGGTTTTACAAACCAAAATGCAAAAATTATCTTACCAAAACTTACCAAGTAGGAGTTTGTGCTCCTCAAGCCAATCTTTGGAAGGGGGTTTTGTGCATGTACCTTTTTTCGGCTCCGTGTTCCACAAACACATGTGCCCTGGTCTCCAGTTGCCAGATCCCGCAGCTGCATAAAACATAGACCACATGGTACCCGTGGGACATCTTAAACTTCAGCTACCTCACTTTGCTGAATAACAAGTCGTAGGATATAATAGTATTTTCACATACGATAAAGAACTGCAAAGTGGGATGTACCTCCAGAAACTCTCTTTCTACACACAAAANCTAATTTCTTTCTCAAGATACCAACCCTGTGTTGCTGGCCTCAGTATANGAAATGACATTATTTTCTGGTATGTTAACTTACAAAAGGAACCTTATACTGTATGAACACAAATAAAAATAGCTTACACATAAAATATTAATAATACTGCTGTTTATTATTCATTTTCTATTAATTTGTATTGGTTCTTAGTATACCATGTGGTTTGTATTTACTTTGAGTGACAAAAATGACAAAGAAAGTATTAAATAAATATTACCATATTTATGAAGAACAGATAATGCAATCACTGTGGATGTGAATGCTTCCTAAGACTGTGGTGGTAGTTTCTCTAGTTTAGGCACTTGGTGATATGACCTCATGTGACTCGTCTCCTCACTCTTACGCTGGTAAAACAGGCCTAGACTTATTTATGCATGGGAACGAGCCTGTCAGAGAAAATGACATTCAAGTAGATCTCAGCTTCCCAGGAGTCTGAGAAAAATAGGATTTCAGTTGTCATGGNCCACTAGAGTCAGTTAAATGGTCACAAATAAAAGGGCATTGACCTGTGGATTTCCCGGGGGCTGTAGGGATGCCCTCGCTTCAGCTTAGTTCTTCTCACCACAGGTCAGGGACCATAAGGCACTGAAGGTCACTGACCCCCAGGGCACATATGTATTCAGAAGGAAAGTAAAACNTTTGCTGCATATAACATGTCTCCTTTGAGGCATTTGGAAGAGATAGTGGCCTCTGATTAATTATTTTATGTTATCATTATTTGCTGCTTTTAAAAAGATAGATTTTCATTATGGTATAAACAATTAAAACTTTTATATTTCAAAATCTTTTGTGGATACAATCAATGGAAACAAGAAATAGCAATGCTACATTAAAAAAACATTATTATTATTATTATTATTATTAATAATAATAATAATAATAGTAGTAATAATAATACAGGCAATCGTATAGTACAATACAGTGTTGGTTATTAAAAATAAATTAAGAGTGCCTGAAAGACAGCGATATTTTACACAAAATAGGGGGTATAGTGTCCATTCTAATTAATGTAGATATATTCATTACAAACATATTTTTAATATAAATATTGAGCGCTAACGTCTAAAGAGGCCCCACATAAGAATAGCTGCTGTGGACCAGGACCCCCTAGAGTTAGGATCACCTCCATAAAAAANCATTGAACGTGGCTGCAGACTTATTATATGTTTCTCGATTTAATTTTATAGTTTACTAGCAGGATTAATAGCAGTGTCATTTGTTGCATTCACCACACATGTATTTTAGCTATTTTTCAGNCTATTTGTCATTTGTCAATAAATTTTAATATTCTATGGTTATTAGGATAATGGACCAGATCCAGTTCCCATCCTACACCCAATTTCTACACGCAGATTGCAGAAGTCTGGTGAAAATTGTGATCTGGTGAATCTCATAGCTTACAGAGCAATATAGCAGCGTGCATGCATGAGAATGGGTAGAAACAGGGGGCATTCACTCCCCTCTGTCGCTCACACACACAGGAATAGT
>JABWIB010010892.1:2494-16015 GCA_016617825.1 Platyplectrum ornatum | reverse complement strand
GATTTCATTGATTAAAATGTATTTTGTAGTTTTACATAATTTATACTCATTATTATAAACTATTATGAGATATCTCTGTATATATTGCTATATACCTGACATACAGCATGCAGAACCCTTATCAGTCCACATGACTTTGCATAACCCTGTTGTAGACTGAGTGTAACTTTCATTCCTGGGCTCCAAGTTACAAAGCTGAGATTCTGCTCATACCAACCTGTTACTGGAAAGTGAGGTCCAGGTCTGTACTACAGAAGCATGTGCTATCAGGGTCATATCAGCAGATCTAATGTAAACTGTGCACTACACTGATATAGAGAGCTGCAGCTGCCTCCTGGGCCTTCATACAGCCTGGATACCCAGATATTTATTACTGGAGAACCACGACTAAAGAATCCAAAGCTATCCCCTGAGACAGGTAACTGCCCCCTACATCCATCACACCCCTGCTATACCCCAATNCCAGACACAGGGGCAGCAGCCAGAGCACACAGCCAGGTATATGCAGATGAAGCTATCCAGGGAAGGGTGTTTGCGCTCACCTCCAATTTATTACCGAGGAACATATGGCCAATATTTTGTCTCACGTCACTGGGAAGTAAAACAAACAGATCGGGCAATTTAAGGGAGTGGGGGTGGGTGACAGTCAGTCTGCATGGGGAACTCGGAAAGGAATAGACAGATATGAGCAGAAAGGATTGTGTGAGACAGAATGAGACATCTGGGTCAATAGCACAGAAGGACAAATGTATTTACACAGTGACAGGAGTGTAGCGGAGTAAAGCAGAGATAATGCGCTTATGCCTCGAGTGCAGCCGCGTATCTGCGCTTTTGCTTAGAGTGCAGCCGAGTATCTTCGCTTATGCTTAGAGTATCTGCGCTTATGCTTAGATTATCTGCGCTTCTGCTTAGAGTGCAGCTGAATATCTGCGCTTCTGTTTAGAGTGCAGCTGAGTATCTGCGCTTCTGCTTAGAGTATCTGCGCTTCTGCTTAGAGTGCAGCTGAATATCTGCGCTTCTGTTTAGAGTGCAGCTGAATATCTGCGCTTCTGTTTAGAGTGCAGCCGAGTATTTGCGCATCTGTTTAGAGTGCAGCTGAATATCTGCGCTTCGGTTTAGAGTGCAGCCAGCATTCTGTCTATGGTGCAGCACAGTCAGCTCCTCCTGTGAGTGCAGCAGCGCCTGATCTGTCTCCACAACTCACCTTAGGGAAGCTGAAAGACATCACTCCCCCAGCTGAGTGCCCGCTGGCTCCCTCCTTCCATCTGCCGCCAGGTGAGCTGATCTTCGCTGGGTTGTGTGCGCTGTGCGCTGTCGCTGGAAGAGGCTGCTGTCACATCTCTATTCCTGAGCAGTTGTTTCCTCTGAAAGACGGGATTAAAGGGATAAGTTTATTTGCAAGTGCACAAAGAGGCTGCAAATCGTTTGATGTGCGCTGTAGATGGGAAGAAAAGTTAAGATCTGTCATAATTTCATTGACTGCAGGCTTGCACATTGTACTTACAGCTTGCTTATGTGATCTGGGTCTTAATGCACCATTAATGACATTATTAAATCTTCCATGAACAATTGCGCATTTTCAAGGAGATTTTTTTTGTTTTTATCACTTAGGATTTATAAGAGGGAAACCTCATCTCTCTGGGGCAGCAGGTGGCACCACCATTGGAGATGCTCTGTATAGTGTGAAGATAAGACCACTGTTGGCCAGTGATTTAGAAGAGACAGGTGAAGACTCTCATTATACATAGGCACTAGCGCTGTGCAGGTGGCATGTTGGAGATAACCGGTTNATAAATCAGGGACCATTTTCTGTCAAGTATTTCTGCAATATTGTTTGTGAAGACTACATAGGATAGATGGTCGCTGGTGCAAGTTTCCCTTGTGTCCATGTTCAGGTTCTGCCATTGCTTTTCATTTACCTGTTTCATTGAATCAGTCTCAGTCTGGTTCTGACGTATACTGTAGAGATGTATTGGTGTCACACCTGATCAGACATTTAAACGTGAGAAGATCAGCTTTGTCCTTATGTGCTGTCATCCTGGACAGTACTGGGGCAGTTCTCTTTTGAGTCAGTAGAGACCGCTGGAGTATCAGTAATGCTGCACCACATCACATATTAGATCCCCCATTTATGATGACTTTTAGCACCATCACCAGAGTTTGGAATATTGCATATACTGAAGCAACCTTTCTTTTACATGCATCCTTTATATCTTAATTTGCCATAGCAAATCCTGTTCATCCCATGCCCTGGATAATANAAGCAGTACATTTAAGGTGTGTATTTAGGTGTACTTCATTCATCATCACAGCTTGGCACAATCCCCTAACAAATGTCCTGCAGGGGCTGTTTTGTACCGAGCAAATTAAGATAAGGTTATGCTTAAAGCATTGTATTTCATTTTGAAAAATTAGCGTGAAATCAGAGCATACAATGCTGCGCTTTATCGGGCTAGGCTTGAAATGGCTGTTTCCGTAGGGACAATTACGGTGCCTAATCTCCTTGTGATATATTTAATCATTTCTGGAGCAGAGAAGATGAATAAAGCGAAAAATGTTTGCCTGAGGCAAATGACCAGTTTGATTTTCGTATTATACACTCATAATAGACAGGAGATAAAATAAAATGCCTGGGGGCTATGTAGTAGATTTGCGCGTACGTGTTCGCGGCTATACATTAAGCGATCGCTGCTGTATTCATTAACGCGCCCGGTATTGTGAGCGCAGTTCCAAATCTTTGCTACAAATTGGATTTAGCTAAGTCCTCCTCTGGAGCCTCGGGGTGTTCACATTCTGGAATGTGACTGATACAAAGAAATCCTTCTTTTTTCCACTACCGTTTATTACCTAAGGTGGTTTTATCCTCCTTTGGTAAAAAAAAGAATAAAACATAGCAATTTGGATTTTTGTATTTGGATCAAATAATTATTATCTTGTCAGGAATAGTGCCTCAGGTGACATTGTGGTTTGTGTAGATGAAAGTTTTACATACATTTCTACTGGCCTCCACATGAAGTAGTCCTAGTAGAAGACTAGTGTGAGAATGGTTAGGTGTTATTTACATTGTTCACAATTTGTTTTAATTATTATGGTGTTTTTACTTCTGATGTACAATGTTGTCATTATCTATAACAATAACCCATGAAGANTACAATCAGTGAAAGGTTATGTTTTTATAATAGGACTTTCACAAACTGGAAAGACNCAGTCATGTCAAGGTTTTATCAATTTCATCAAGAGACCATTTAATGAGCCACAATTAATCAATCGACTCTTCTGTATGGTGTCACGATGTCTGTTTGCTTTAATAATACAATGTTATTTATTTAGGAGCTTAACATTCAAAATGACTCTCCTATCAATGCATTTATAGTATTATATCCTCGTGATTATTTTATATTTAGCTTGCATTGTATTCTTTTTATATCCATCTGAGAGGTTACAGAATTCTGCCAGTTTCCCTTATTTTTAAGATCCAGTTTTCAGCACAGATTGGTCACAGCTACATTNAACTATGTTTTTCGTCCAAGTTCATTTTAAGTGTACCAATCCACAAGAGTATAAAGTCAGAGATGAAGTAGAGTGCCCTGTCCAAGAAAGCCTTTGTGTCAGCCTCAGTAATCTTCAGCAGTGCGTTAAGGTGTAATATTTTGTTTGTATGAATTGAATGAGAGACAAAAAATATTGGCTACACCTTGTAAGGATTCAGACAAAACACTAATCCACATGAAGCTTGTTATCTGAACTGCCTTGTGTGATGAGCAGAGGGTCATCCTAATATGCCACCTGTGTATGAGATATAATGATGATGCTACTGAGCACTTAAATGAATGAAATTACACTNATTTTATCAATACATCCATTATGTGTTATAGTTATATGTCAGGATATGCTGTCAGGGAATTGCTAAACAGCCTAGTATTTCGTGTGTCACCCATAAAGGTGTTTATTATACAGTGCCTGTAAAGATTTGGGGGTGNTTGTTTTAAGATCCCTTCTGTGCTTTACACCATACACATAATGCATGTCACAGTAACTTTCATTAAATACAAATAAACTGAGATGTCTGTGCCCCTTGCATGTGGATGAGATAAGCTTCTGGGGTANAAGAAATACAAGATGCTCAGAGATTCTTAATCGGTCTTATAATCTAATTGTCAAAACGACAGGTCATTATCTAGAAACTTTCTCTATATATATTAAAATAATAGGAGGTAAAGGGAAGAGGAGGGGGGGATAAATAAAGGAATGAAGACATAGAGAGACAGGCTATTGATGAGGAAATATGAGGAAAAAACAAATGGAGATTTTGGGAGATAGTAAAAATGAGGGATGAGTGTTAGCACTATTGAGGGTGAGTAATGGTTGTTAGGCAGAGATGATAAGGACACATCAATGAGGGAGGTTTAAAAGACATATGCTGTTTAAAATAATTAAAAGTTTAATAGTCTCAAATATATAAAAGCAAAATAGTAAACATTGAAATGACAAGAAGCTTTTTAGTGATTACATGTAGATTACATGCTAAACGGGGAATTTTTTTTTTCTATAAAAAAAAGCAGATGTGTAGAATAGAAAGAGAGAAAATCATTGATTAACAGAAAGGCACCTTATTCCAAAGCACCAAACATTGATCACTTGTATCAAAACTACCTGTAAAAGTAAACATGTAAATATAGCAAAGAGCACTTGAGTTGGAGTGCAGACACTTATCACGGTCACATCGCTTTCCTCCTTCCTCACTTGTTCAAATAATCCCACAACTCTCACAATCCCCAAACACTAACCCTCTGCTTCATCTATGTACTCTATCCCTGATGACATCACAGTCACCAAACTGCAAAACAAAGGACCAATGGCTCCAACTTGATCTTAAGAGATGGCAGTAACAGCACAAGTGGCAATGTGCAATGGTTCTCAATAGATGGCATCATTACGCACATCATGATATTTAGTATATACATCCAATGTATTTAATGGGTAAGTAAGATGCATCTACCTATACATACCTATATATGAGAATTTGGATCACACTCCAGGTTTACGATTTTTTTACGAAAACATTACTAAAATATTTTAAGCATTTACTCACCTGGAGACTGACCTCACGTGAGCCTGGCATTCATTGATACAAAAGCAATATCTTTCCCGATTTGTAGCTATTAGTAGACAAGATNTCCACGAAATAGCATTATATAACACTGCTAACCATACAATTTGTATAAATTCCTTATGTAAATTAATTGCAGCAATCTGTTACCATTGTGACGTTTGCAAAACAATCGCCCAATCCACACATGTACAAAGGTTTCTAAAACAAATAACCAAATTATGGGGAGTGCTCACTACCCAAACTATTTATGTATTCCTAGTAGGTGACCCCCACACCCCTCTTTCTGCAATTGTATAATGCACTAAAATATCTTCATGTATTTTATTTGTATATTANATTTAAATGAAGAGTTAGGAATATTTGAATGTTTCTTAATTATCCACCAAACTGAGCAGCATAGAGTTAAATGGACTAANTTGATCCCCTATTGGAGAAAATCCAGGATTACTGTTCTACTACCACTAGATTTCATTTATCCTTACAGATTGCCCAGTGTTTAATATTTTGTACAATAGATTTCTGTTTGACTGATGATATTCTCTTATAAATAAACATAAATATAAATAAATGTCAATTTTTGGAGACAGGTCTTTCAGGTTAAAAAAAATAAATAAATAAATATAAATATATATATATATATATATATATATATATATATTACACAGGGGTCTTCTTTATAATAGGTCTTTATAGCAGAAATGCACTCTAAACTTGTTGGTTTTAAAGGCAAATAGTTTACCTATTGGTTGTTTAACGTTACATCCAAGCAGTGCAAATGAATGGAGTGCTTGTGTGCTTTGTATCTATACATGGCGTGACTAATGGCCCACAAGTCCTTGTATCGGAAAATATTTACCTATCAGGTGGTCCAAGTGAGCAGAAAGGGCACATTCAGTGTGACACATGGACACACTCACTTGCTTAGTGTTAATGAGTTGTAACAGTACATCATCTGATCGTCCTTACTGTCAACACGTCTCAGCCACTAATTCTACAACTAAGCAATTCTCCAAGGGACTTGACTGATGTTGGGCAGAAGAAGCACCCTCATGATCAGTTTTTAATTGATTGCAGCTTTTAATATTTAATTTTTATTTTATTTCCAGTACATAACGAAATCAAAATATTTTGTTCATTGCAATGATGCAAAATCAGATATCTATCTATCTATCTGTTTTTATGCAATATACCATAATATAGCTGTGGGATTATATGCATTAATGTGCCACATTTTTCCTGATATTAGAAACTGACAGTCTATATGAGACATATATATATATATATATATATATATATATATATAGCTTTACATGTAACTATAACTTCTTTCTAAGCAGTTCTCATAAAATTTACATTTCTTTGGCATATAAGCCCTAATTGAGTTAACCATTCATTTGCCAAGCTTACAATGCCTAGTGGCCTAGCANGGGTTAATGCTAAGGCAGGACTGAGAAATGAATGAAGAGATAGCCCCATTGAAAGAGGTTGAATGCCATGACAACTAGCAACAACCTCAGATTTATCCCAAACAGTTAGAACACATTGTAAGAGGGCGTCAATCATGTATTATTTCGCCACTGAAATAAATGCAAAAACTGAGCCCTGACAAAAGCTTCCAACAGGAGCCGGACATTTGTCTACATTTCGCCCATTGTCCGCAGCTTAGCAATCGGTTTGTATTTGTATTTGCCCGAGTCCGACCACCCAGGATGAGCTGGGGGCTCACTAAAACCCAATGCATTGTCACACACATCACATACTAGATGGGAGGCACAGAGATACTGAAATCAACTGATCAACAATAATCCATTGGCTCTTTTCCCCCCTGTGTCTTAAAGACTTTTTTCCCAATGCAGTACAGTGGTGGGAGAAAGTCAGACAACTTCCATACACCCCAACTTACAGCATTCACAATAACTGTACATAAATCTCTAATATTAACCACATAACCTTAAAATATATATTCCGAATATCACCATATTACAAACAAAAACTTAACAGAAAACGAAATATGACCAAAGGCTGTCTTTCATAATAATACACACAGTTATTCTATATATAACAGTTTCAAATAATAGGGTATATAATATTATTAGCATCTTAACATACTGATAGGGTACAATATATCAATGCGTTATTAAAATTGTAAATGTAGATCTTTATATATATATATATATATATATATATATACCATTTAGGCACATTTATTAAAACTATTGTTGATATTGTTTTTTTTTGTAATTTATTTTATTTTTTTAATGCTTTTGCATGTAGTTATTTTTAATAGAATGTCATAGGGTATTTGGGTGCAAATCAATTGTCTAATAAGTATCTTAATAAATTAATATGTCGATCCATTTGATCCATTGGAAAATGTAACTATGTTGCAATGTGTTAAGACTAAACAATAGCTGCGGTTTACCTTTAACAAAGAACAAATANCCCTCCTATAGCAGGCAGCATACTCCATGATTACATTTCTTCACACTTTGGTTTATTTTGGAGCAAAGTCGAATCAATTACTTACTGTTTAATTTATACTACTCATCCTTAAGCCCCAACCACAATATTGACCTAAGCGGTTTACATAAGTTGGTCTCTTGCCATTTCAAAAGCATCTTGTTTAGGTAACAGCCAATATCTTGAATGGGTCTTCTCGCCCCTAATCTAGTTTAGCTGTTTCTGTAAATACTCAATATTCAGCCTGGTTCCTATTTCCTCCAGCTGCAAAGAATGAGGATGAGTGCAGAGAGATAGAGACAGAGAGGGAGACAATTTGTTTAAACGTGGTCTCAAGTGTGGAGGAATATCAGCTACTTGGAGGTCCTTTGTATGTAAATACTATGTAAAAAGGCCCTCCCCATCTTTGTAATTAATTGACACGTTATACCACTCATCATGTGCTGAAGCACCAATGGTAAAGGCGCCGATCTCCCCAAAACCCACAATTTCACATCTGCAAACACTGTCTTCATCCACTTGACTCCCAGGACCCGCCCACACGTGGCCAAGCTCGCCCGATTTTAATGTACTTTTTCTCCTCTCTGCAGGTTCATGTGTGGAGACCAACCTTATATGGACTGATCCCTCCATGGCCATGGCTTATTCCATACAGGCAGCAGGCTGCAGCTCAGTGTGCTGCTGCCAGACCCTGAAGTAAGCCACTTTGGCATCTTTCCTGGAGTTACAAACTATTTCACAGCACAGTCTCCTATAGCCCTGATCTGCAGTGAGATCCCCTGTGCTGTCACTTGCTGCTGGCTGCATTTCACCAGTCTCCTGTTTTATTATTTTGTCCTGGTGCTGAGGATCTGTCTCTGCTGGGGGGACTCAAGTTTTGCTGCAGTCGTTTCGAAGTAAAATCATGTCTTCTATAACCAACACAAAGACTGGCTTCTCTGTCAAGGACATTCTAGATCTGCCTGACACCAATGATGAAGAAGGATCCATTGCTGAAGGGGCTGAGGAAGATGCTGAAGGGTCTGAGCCCCCCAAAAAATCTGGAGGTTTAGGGCAAAGTACCATAGACACTGTGCAGGCTCTGCCTCTGAAAAACCCATTCTATGACAATAGCGATAATCCCTATACCCGGTGGCTCGCCACTACTGAGAGCATCCAGTATTCCTGTAAGTACCTGCTATTTACTGCTATCCTACATCATCTTGTTTGTTTAGCTTCCCTGTGTGATGTGCTTTCCCATATCTCTCATCATGCTTCTATTATTATGATCATGGTAATAATGAATATTATTATTATTACTATTATTATTACTATTACTATTATTATTATGATCATTGTCATTATGATGGCACAGCACATTTTTTCTCTTTTAACAATGCAAACCAAATTTGTCTTTTATTCTTTTTTTTTTTTAACTCTACAATCCCCAGATGTAACATAAACAGCCAGCACTTTCTATGATACGAGCTGACCATTTCCTAAACAGAGACATCTTTGTGTGCACTTGGAGCTTCAGACTTTTTGGCAGTGTAAAATGTCTACACGAGGCAAAGGGGCTGTGCACATCAACGAAGGAATTGTTGATTATTCTTTAAAAATCAATCCACGTATTTTGGACTGAAATACTCCATTAAAAGCCTCTAAAAGAACAACTCCTGCACTTCACTCCTTGTACACAGTTTTTATTATTTGTCTAAATAATCCCATGCATCGGTCTCAAACATCTAAGCCATATTTGGATAAACTATTTCATCAAAAATAGTTTTATCTGTGTTTTATCTGTGTATTTATATGTGCATGTATATATATATATATATATATATATATATATATATATATATATATATTATTTTTAATGTATTTGTTTTTTAAAGGACAAATGCTTTTATAAATGACTGAATATATGAATATATATATATATATATATTTTTTTTTTTTATAAACAATCTAATATAGTGTGTGTAGTTGATGAAGGCAGTAACTACCATATTATTGTTGTCTAGCTTGCTATTTGTATTGTCTTTACACACATCCTAACTCATGTAATCCTGTCATGGACTTTCTGCAGTACATGGGTTTGCATCCAGCAATTCCCAGCAGGACTCCTCACCCAAATCCCCAGAACCTTCAGCTGATGAGTCCCCAGACAACGACAAGGAGACAGCCAGCAGTGCAGACTCTGGGAAGAAGAGGAAAAGACGAGTGCTGTTTTCCAAGGCACAGACTTATGAACTGGAACGGAGATTTAGACAGCAGAGGTACCTCTCAGCCCCTGAGAGAGAGCACCTGGCCAGCCTGATCCGACTCACCCCCACCCAGGTGAAGATCTGGTTCCAGAACCACAGGTACAAGATGAAGAGGGCTCGGGCAGAGAAAGGTATGGAAGTCACCCCTCTTCCCTCCCCTAGACGGGTGGCAGTGCCTGTCTTAGTCAGGGATGGTAAACCATGCCACACGCTCAAAGCNCAGGACTTAGCAGCCACTTTCCCGGCTGGCATCCCTTTCTCAGCATATAGTGCACAGTCATTACAGCATATGCAATATAATGCCCACTACAGCTCTGCCAGTAACCCCCAGTACCCAACAGCTCATCATTTGGTTCAAGCCCAACAGTGGACTTGGTGAACTTTTATATACAGACTGATGTGCGCCAAAACGGTGAAAAAGACTGTTGGGTAAAAAAAGAAGCATAATTAATATTATTATTATTATAATTATTATAATTATTATTATTATTATTGATCTTGTTTTTATTTTATTTTTGTTTGTTTGGGGAATCTTCTTGGTTTTTTTGTGTTTTTTTGGTTGTTTTTGGATTTTTATGGGAGGTCATATCATCCACAAAACATCTTTCTGCTATCTTGTGCTCCATGTTTACAAAACTGAACCATGCCAGTGATCCTGCCTACCTACAAGTTCAAGAGGAAAGATAATTCTGCTTTTGTGATTTTGTTTTTTTGTTTTTTTTTTCTAAATGATTTTTTGTACAGTATGTTTGTGTGCTGTAGATAAATTGTCGGTCGTATATAAAGCAAGTTGGATTACTTTAAAAGAAATATAGAGAATTTTATTTCATTCTTTTATATGAAACTTTAAATATTTAAGGCCATGTATAAATTCTGACGAACTATTAGCTTTTTTGTAAATAATTGTGGTTATTGTGGTCATCAGTAACCTTCAGGGCGTTTTTTTATGCAATTATTCCCCCCTAAAACACAACGCAAGAATAATACATTTCAAAGTCATCTACTTAAAGATATACAACTGATTATTATGTATGATTTAAAAAAAAAACAAAAAAACGCATCCTTGGGAGATTTTCAATTTTTATAAGAATTTTAATAAAATGATGTGTTAAAAAATAAAGAAGTTTGTGTTTTTGAATTTTTGGAGATTTAGATATTTAGGAATAAAATAAATCGTTCCCCAATTTTCTGTATAGCCGCATCCCAATTAATAATCTAATAATAACAATCATNATATATTTTATTATTATCATTATTAGTATTATTAGTATTAATATTGTTATTCAGTAGGATCTTGAAATTTTATGGTACAAAATCCTGCAAAGAATCACTAGGTCTACATCTTGTTTAATCTTCTGTATATAAAAACAAAAGTGAAGTATATATATATATATATATATATATATATATATATATAGTTAAGCTTTTCAAATGATTGTTATTTTTAGTGCTAATGGATGTTTGGTTAGAATTACTCTATTTGTCTATCTGGAGAGGTAACAGTGGTAAAGTAACAGAACACAAAACATAAACCCCACTTACTTAAGTAGTAAAGAGATCCTTCAGTAAGTAAAGCTTCCACTCTTATGAAAAGCACTTATTCTGTGGTGGCTAATTTACACGAGAACCGATTCAGTCTTTTTCTGTTTTGATNATTTTCTTTCCTGTCTTTGCAAGTGATATTGGTTATAATAACACTTCAGATCAATATATCTAACATAGGATAAGCGTATTATTTAATTCACAGTATGTTGTGTTTTTATTTATAATTTTCTTTCCCGCTTGGTCGATTAATTCATAGGGCTTCATTTAGTTGTTTTTCAATTATTAAATGTCATATGTGTATTTCTTGGGCATTAGTCGCGACAGTCAATCAAACTTTGGCTTACCTATCGCGATTTAGGTTCTGTAGTATTCTACACGTACATATTGGTTAGGACGTTACAATTCCCAAATGAAAGCGCTATCAATACAACACCTAATTCAATTGTGACAAGATTAGCCCTCTCCAAACCTCCCTGGTATTCTGTGAGTCAGTGTTAAAAGTCTTTAATAACTAATTATAAGACATCATCAAATGTACACATGGGATGCCTAAATTAACCTTGGACATAATGATAAACAATAGGTGCTTAGTTATTGTATGAACAAATAGAAAATGAATACAAGACTAATTTTAAATATGGCAATGGGATAGAAATAGTGTGGAAATGTTGGTTTTTCCAGGGAAATAGATCAATCTATCTCATATTATCTATCTATCAATCTATTTATCTATCTATCTGTCTTCTATTTTTCTATCTATTTATATCGTTGATGTGTGTATTATTTATTATTACTATCTATTATATCTATATATTTTTAATTTATATTATACATTCATGCTGTCTCCATAGATAGATTGATTGATAGATGGATAGATAGATAGATAGATAGATAGATAGATAGATAGATACACGTTCACATTTCAAAATAAACTAGAGAAAACGAAACTCAGCTTGTACCTAAGTCAATAAAACCAGCCAAGTCTTGTGTGGCCCTAACCCCAGTGGCCTTAAATTTCACACTCTAATAGGGCAGTTTGTGCAGTCTATCTTTGAACAATATACAGTAGACATTACAAAACAACACAAAGAGAAAGGCTGGTAGTTGAGGATGTAAGAGGCGTGCATATTAAGGAGGCCAAATGAAAGAGACCCATGGGGAACAGAGAGAAAGATAGTGTTTCTTTCCCCTCCATTCTCTTCCCCTGGTTGCTATTGAATGGGTTTATCAGTAGCAGTGCATCCCAGAGTCAGGGAAGAACTGTCCTGGGGGTTTTGTTATGCCTGTCAGTTGGCTCCATTGTGATCCAACTTGTACACGCTGTATTCCATATGGACAGCTGGGCTGAGGGAGGGTGGAAAGACACTCTCACAAAACCCAAATTGTGTCCAGCATTCAGACCCAGCATTGTTGTCTGTGAAAGGAAGACGAATTAAAAATTCGTGCTATATTTATTCGTGTGGAAAAAAAAACCTAAGGGATAACAGGCCCCTTTATCAAGGTCTCTGACAAGTTTCTCATTCCACAGGAAATTAGAGGCTGCTTCTCTATAGATANCAAGCCATAAAATACAACCTTACTCTGTGCACACATCAGAATTATACCCACTAAGACCATAGAATAGAAATAATCTCTNCCCCATGGCCATGGACATGATTCTCCTAGTGATGCATCATATACANTTCTAGTGGTGTAAGTCATTCTAACTAGATCTGACCCATTAACTCTATCCGTGTCTTCCTTTTTTAGTGAGGGCAGAACTGTCGAAGAAAATATTGGATCAACTGTACCTAAGATTTCTGACTATAGATGCACCTGCTGGCACCTGTAATCGCTTTAGTCTGTTACATATTAACAAAAGTGTTGGGAAAATCGATATACACCTACAATAATGGACAAGACAAGAAGTGATCCCACTTGTTTCACACACATAGGAGTAGAAAAAAAGAGAGAAATCTGGACGTCATAATTAATTGAATATTTACATTGACTGCCGGATACAATGTCTTTTGTATATATGAACATTTTTCAATGCTTCAATTGTGTTCTGTCCTTCAAAATAGCACAAGACAGAAAAGAGCGCTGACAAATGAACTGGGAAGTGTTATATTACACGCACACAGTGATAAATACATGTAAAGAAATTCATTAAAAAAA
>JABWIB010010891.1:4179-14531 GCA_016617825.1 Platyplectrum ornatum | reverse complement strand
GGGTAGGGTTGCCACTTTCCCCATATAAAATACTGGCCAGAGTAGAAAGGGACCCCAGAGTGGCTCACATCTGCATGGGGTCGCGACTTCCTCAGAACGACCATCGCCCAGCTGTAGGCCCAGCACTATGGGACCGGGCGGGTGCCACTGTGATACATGCCCGCAGCCGCCTAGACTGCCGCACTGAACCAGTTCCATCTTTCATTTGTCACATAGGATTGCCAGTTGTCATGATGCAAAAATAATGCAATGTCCAAAGGGTTAAAGGGACCTTTCAGATCCTTTTAATGACCCCAATTAACCTCATGAAGCTTTATAGTTTGGTACAAAACATATACATATCACTGTTTAAAATGATAATCTGATGTCTTGGTGAAAAATATCACCAGTGTGCAATTTATAAATATATAGGGGTATCGGTGGTAATTTGCTGGGGTCGCGTAGAAAATATTTTTATCAGATGGGGTCCCCTGCTCTAGAATGAACCCTAACCACTGATTTCAGATCCATTAACAACTAGCTCCAGACCGGCACATATTATAATCTTTATATATATTTAGCCTCCCAACAAACAATTAGGTTTATGGCTTGCTTCCATCTGCTGGTTATTCCTTTATATGATATCCCATCTTATTCATGCAGCCCGTGACTCATTTTATTTGTCATTCACAATAGTTTATTCATTCATGTTTATATGTTTATGAGTATTTTAGTACGTTACTATTTGTTACCACTTGCTTCACTGTTTTTATCTATGTGACTGTAGGCCCGGCGGTTCCCGGGAGCTGGACGATAGTACGGGAATAGGCGATGAGAACTGGGACAAACTACTAATTCCATTAAACAATGAGTTTCCTCCAGGATGATCCCATACTCAGTGACTTTTATTGAGACTTTTAAGAAAATGTTTGATGACCCTGGATGGGTTTCCTCAGCAGCTGCTAGTCTCTTGAGGCTAAGACAAGGCTCAAGTATTCAGTTCAGTTTCGCACCTTAGCTTTTAATACCAAGGGGAATGATGAAGCTCCCGTATCCACCTTTTGGCAAGGCCTTACTGACTGTATTAAAGATGAACTTTTCACACGGAAACTGCCTACTACTTTGGAAGAACTAATTTCTCTCTGTAACAAAAAGTTGATATTCGTTTCCGTGAACGTGCTCAGGAGAAGGAACAGTCACAATGGTCGTTGTTTAAATTAGCACCTCGGTTTCAACCTCAAACTTCCTCCTCTGTTCCTGAAGCCCATTATTCTTGGATTACCGTGGCTGCGCCTTCATGCCCCTTCTCTGGATTGGACAATTCCACAGGTACTGTCCTGGGGTCAGTTTTGTCAATCGCATTGTCTTCACAAGGTTTCAAGACCAATATCTCTGCCTCTGGGAACAGAGCAGGTTCCTAAAGCTTATTCTGCATATATAGACATCTTCTACAAGAAATCAGATGAGACCCTTCCTCCACATAGACTGTAGGATTGTCCCATTGAACTTGAGCCTGGGAAAATTTCTCCTTGGGGTAGCGTTTATCCTCTCTCTGTGCCTGAGACCCAGGCCATGGCAGAATATGTGGCTGAGAATCTACAGCAGGGTTTTATCTGTCCGTCATCCTCACCAGCTGGTGCTGTCTTCTTCTTTGTTAAAAAAAAGGATGGAAAACTATGACCATGCATAGACTATTGGGGACTAAATAATATCACTAAAGAATCGTTACCCTCTACCTCTAATATCTGATTTATCTGTTTTCCAAAGTTTTGTAAATGAGGTGTTTCAGGACGTACTTTATCGTTTGGTTATTGTTTATCTTCATGCCTGTAGCCGTCTGGAGGTCAGAAAAAGGAGGGAAGATCGGGGAGGAGGAAAAGTTGGTAAGTGACCAGTAACCCCTTGCTGTCCACTGAGAGAAGTCCCGCGGAGAGCAACCCAGCGGAAAGCTAGGATTATGGAGGAACGGAACAATGGGACATGGCAGAGGGGACAGACAGGAGTGAGAGCGGACGCGATCCCAGAGTGAGAGGGTATGGGCGACGACTGGATTGGAGGACACAGAGGAGGGCCGGGAGGCACGGGGCAACCAGAGCAGGTGTTTGGTGGAATGAAGTCCCAGGGACTGAGCTTCAATGAGAGGCCAAAGTTGAGAGGAAGCAGAGGAATGCCAAAGGACACATTGGGCAAAGTGGCATAGCGCCTGAAATCCCGGAGGCCCGAGCCGCCAGAATCAGTGGGTTTTTGCAAGATTTTGAGACTGACTCTAGGGCAATAACCATGCCAAATGAAATCCGTGACAAGGCGTTGCAGCGATTTAAAGGTATCGGGAGGGATGCGGATCGGGGTGTTTGAAATAGAGCAATTTGGGTAGGACAGACATCTTGACTGCATTGATTCGGCCAATCCAGGAGATAAAGATGGACTCCCAGCATTCCAGATCAGATTTGATACGAGAGAGTTGGGGAGGAAANTTAGCGTTGTAGAGTAGCTGGTGATGTTTGGTAATGTAAACACCCACGTACTTTAGTTGTTTCAAGCACCAGGTGAACGGAAAAAAGTGACCTAAGTCAGCACGGGAGGTAGCCGTCAAATAGAAGTCCAGAACCTCTGTCTTCTGTAAGTTAAGTTTATAACCCAAGACGGAGCCATAATATGTTAGCTCTTGTAACACGGTGGGCAGTGAAATGGATGGGTGAGTAAGGGACTATTTTATAGAGCTATTTTATATTCTGAATGGCCCAAAGGAATGCCATGAATGGCGAGGTTGGAGTAGATTTTGATAGCTAGGGGTTCAATCATCAGATAAGGGGGGAGGGGGCAGCCCTGACGCGTACCGTTGCAAATACAAAAAGGTGAGGAGGTGACACCGTTTACAGAAACCGAGGCCGAGGGGGATTGTTAAAGAGCCTGAATGCCACTGAGTAAAGTTCTTGAGAAGCCCATCCGGAGGACACTAGACATAAAAAGCCAGGAGATGCGGTCGAAGGCCTTCTCAGCATCTAGGGCCAGGAGAAGGGCCAGATGTTCTGAAACATGCTTGGCATACACTAGGTCAATCGCCCGTCTGGTTTTATCCAGGGCATGGCGTCCAGGGGGAGAATTGGGTTAAGGCGGAGGGCTAGGATTTTAAGATCCACGTTTAAAAGGGAGATAGGCTTATAATTACCGCAAAGGGCGGGGTCTTTGTCAGGCTTGGGAATAACGATTATATTGGCCCTAGTTGTCATAGAGTGGAAGAAGGAGCCATCCATAACGTTGTTGAATAAGGTAGTCATGCGCGGAGCTAAGATGGACGCAAACTTTTTATAATATTGGGGAGAGAAGCCATCGGGACCAGGTGCAGAGGAGGGGTTCATAGACTGAATGGCCGTCAGCTCTAAGGGCATGTACAAAGGTAGAGGCCCGTTTTTTCTGTTATTTATTAGCCAAAAAGTATCAGCTTTATCTGCCTTATCATAAAAGTGTTGCTGTAAGCGCTTGAGAATGTTCTAGGGATGCGCGCTTGAGAGTGATCTAGGGATGCGCGCTTGGTAGCGGCAGCCGCCTTGCTAATAAGGTGGCCTCAGATAGTGGCTTTGTGGGCCTCCCAAACTGTGGAAGGGGCAATATCATCAGTGGAATTCATGACACAATAAGAGGAAATACAGTCCTGAAGCTCAGTGTCAGGATTCAAAAGGAGAGAGTCGTCAAGCCGCCAAGAACGGGTTCTAGAAGCCAAACGGAACAGATCAAAAGTTAACAAGACTGTAGCGTGGTCTGTCCAGGCTGCAGGCGTAATATCAGATGAAGAAATGGTAGGAACAAGTGAACGATAAACAAAAAGCATGTCAATGTGGGAATAGCTATTATGGGGTGGGGGGGAGTGGGTGTAACCTTGAGCATCCGCATTTTTGAGGCGGCAGGTATCAAAGAGCACTAGGCCACGGAGCAATTTCACAAGAGTAAGTGTGTTGTGTGAGTAGGAGCTACAGGTGGTAGGGCGATGGACGGAAAGCCGCGACCTGTCCAACTGGGGATCTAAAATGGTATTAAAGTGACCGCCTAAAATAATATGGCCCTGGGCCTGATTGGGGGCATAGAGTGAAATCAAGGTAAGTTGTTTCAATTTTTTAACTTGTGTCAACGAGAATGAGGAAACGTCCCTCAGGGTCAGCGTAGGAGGTAGAGGGGATAAACGGGACAGAGCTTCCCTCCAGGATCGCCACCCCGCAGTTCCTTGTGTCAGCAGAAGCAGAAAATGTAAGAGGAAAAGACTTACAGTTCAGTTGAGAGTTGGGTCCAGTCACAAGGGTACATTTGTTAGGAGAGTTGAGCCCATTAACATTAACAGATAACAATTTCAAAGACATGCTAACAGGAGATGTGGTCTCCACTGCAAAAAGAAAAAGAATTAGCCAGATGGTCTTGAAGAAAAGAAAAGGGAAAAAGATGAAAGAGAAAGGAAAAAGAGTGCCACAAGAGAAGAAGAGAGGGGAGAGCCATAACAGGCATAGACCCTTACAAGGAGGGACCCAACGGGAGTCCAAGGAAAAGCATCTCCAAATATGGGGACCAGAAGCGGCCCAGAACAAGGGTTGGGGGTGGCCATGAGTTACGGGTTCAGAGCCACTAAGGGGGAGGGGGAACGATGGCTGGGGCCTGGCTAAAGATGTAGGACTGGGTACTGAGACAGGAAAGACGGGTACAGGAGAAAGGGAGTGGGAACAGGGTGTACATAGGGGAGAGGATGGTAATATGAGGCGAAAATGATAAGGGGTGGGAGAGGATGGGAGAGACAGCCGGAACAGAGAGGGTGTCAGAGAAATTGAGCATATCAACAACAGTGCAATCCAGCAACAAAGACGTTAGAAAAGCAAAACAAATTACATCTAAATAGGGGGGTTAACAGTAGGTACAAAATACTGTAAGAAGAAATTGTAAATGGGGACAAAAAACGGTCAAACTGAAGAGTCCGTTTGGAGTCCCAATCACACGAAAGGACAGGCAGAATCAAGGACCACAAAAGTGAGGAGAATGTACTGCAGGAAAACAACACATCAGGTAGGAGGATGTTGAAGGCGATCCCGTGAACAATTCCGGAGCACAAAAAAGATCATGGAGGTATTCGGAGAGAGCAGAGGCCAGATCGGATTCAGGGACATTCCGGNTACGTAGGTTGTTCATACGAGACCTGTTCTCTAAATCTTCCTGTTTTTCTTTCTCCGAGCGGCAAATATCATCGGTCTTTTGCTCTAAATCCTCTGTCCTGGTACCTACATTCTGCCATACCATTGTGGAGTTCCTGTTGGAATGTGAGCTTAATGTAATTTGCCAAGTTCGTAATGGCAGCCTGTACCGCGGGGTCGATGCCCCCAGCCACGGTTGGAGGAGAACTTTGTCGGATCAGAGGTACCAGCCATGGATTTCTTGGAGAAGATTGGAGCTGTGGCTTGGGCTTTTTTGGGCTGATTTCTGGTCGCCATGGTGTTTGGAGAAGAACAACCGAACGTAGGGAGAGGAGGGGAGGGGAGGGCAATGCAGGAAAAGGGGATGTCTCAGGTCAAATCGAGGAAGGTCCAAGCTTGGCACCTATGGCCCTTAGGTGATTACATCTTAAAGTGGCAAGGTTGGAGAGGAGGGATGTCCAGCACCACAAAGAAAGTCAGGCAGAGAAGGAGGGCAGAGCCAGAGAGCCAGAGGCAAACCTAAGCTGGGATGACAGGTGCAACAGGGTGTGCTGGAGTAAGAGCAGGAGTCTGCAAACTATGAGGAGCTAAGCCAGAATAGGGGCTGGGACCCAGAGACCATGACTGGCTTGATTGCAAAGTTAGGAGGGAGCTCTGGGTGGGCACAGGAATGCAAAGCACACATGCGAGCTATGCAGCAACAGCCCAGTCCAACAGGCCTCATCAGGGGGCAGCACTGAGCAGTTACCGCAGCACAAAGGGGTGGAAGATGGCGGGGAGCAAAGCTAATGGCTGCCACCCCCCACCGCAGCCCCCACAGGAGAGGACAGCAGGCCTGGAATATAGCAGCAGGCCCAGGGGGATGAAGCAGGCAGCAGGCCTAGAGGCTAGGAGAGCTGGAGAGGCACACTTCAGCAGGCAGGTTGCTCCCCCACCACCACCAGCAATCACACAGCTCGCTGGTCATTCTTCTTTGCATGTTTTTATTTTATCATTACTTGACCTGGATCCAAGAACAAAAAAGCTGATGCATTGTCTCGTTGCTTTGAATCTTCTGAGAAAATTGCTGTATCACCCAAACCTATTTTAGAATCTACTCGCTTCATCACCATCACACGACCCACCAGGGATAAGTCTCCTCCCGGAAAGTCATTTGTTCCTTCTGAACACAAACTGTTAAAATCGGCTCATAACTCAAGGTTTTCTGGACATCCAGGGGTGAAGAAGACTGAACAGTTTCTGCTTCGCAATTACAGGTGGCCTACATGGCTTAGAGATGTCAAGGAATATGTGGCTACCTATCACTCCTGTGCACAACATAAGACTCCTAGACTCGCTCCAGGAGGTCTGTTAGTTCCTGAAAGTCTGTGGCGACACATTTCTATGGATTTTATAACTCACTTGCCCTCAAGTGGGTTTTCAATACCATTTGGGTAGTTGTGGACCACTTTTCCAAAATGGCACATTTTGTTCCTCTCATAGGCCTTCCATCAGCCAAATCATTAGCTTTCATATTCATTAAGGAAATATTTAGATTGCACGGATGTCCTCAAGAAATNGTTTCAGATCAAGGTGTTCAGTTTGTTTCTCAGTTCTGGAGTAAAAACTTGGGAATTTCACTCCGGGCATCATCCCCAGTCAAATATTCAGACAGACATTTCTTTGTATATTTACCTCCGCTAGACAAGACAATTGGTCTGAATTACTGCCTTGGGCTGGATTTGGGAACAATAATAACCATCATGAAACCTTGAGCACCATTTTTTGTCCTCTATGGTCAGGATCTTCTCGTCCCAGCTTTTATTTCGGACACAGAGGTTCCAGCTGCTAATTCAACATCTCAAAGCTTTTTGGATATTTGGAAGAATACTACCATCTTGTGAAGGCCACTAAGAACTACAAAAAATTTTCAGATAAGAAAAGAAGATTTTTTTCTGAATTCAAAAAGGAGATGAAGTATGGCTTTCTACTAGGAATCTCCGCATGAAGGTTCTCACCATGAGATTGGCACCTAGGTTCATTTGCCTATTTAAGGTTATCCAAATAATGAATTAATTTTCTGTAAAGTTGGATTTACCTCAAGCTCTAAGATGCCATGTTTTCCATGTTTCTCTACTNAAGCCAGTGGTTATCAATAAATTCAGCACCAAGCTCTCCCCTCCATCAGCTCTCGAAATGCAAGATGGTCCAGAATTTGAAGCAAAACTAATTTTAGACTCACTTTGGAATAAGAATCGACTTTAATATCTGGTAGACGGGAGAGGATATACTCTTGTTCATTTTCCTATCACTTATCACTCACATGCAGTGCTTTTCTCCCAAGTCTGCATTCAGGCATAGCTGTGATCATTGCCAGTGTATAGGTCTATTCCTTGATATTGCCTGTGTTACTAGCTGTCTACTCCTTGTGTTTAGTTTGTTCATGTTCCTTAGTTATACTTGTTCCTGCTGACCATCTGATATCCTGCCTGTAAAACCTCTTCTCAGTACAGCTATACCACGCCTGGGGCTGAGCCTGGGACTGCAACCTCTAGTATCCTGCCTGTATAATCTCTCCTGAGTCTATCACCATCCTCGTGTGCCTGACAGAATCCTTGCAGCTAGCAGGGTGCACCCTTAATGAAGGAAGCATCTCCTGAGAACAGAAGAAACACTGGCTACTATACTGACCTGCAAAGACCATCAGAGGAAAGCCTTCAACAATCAGTCAGATCTGTCCACACAACATGATGAGGTAAGAATGTGGGTTCTTCTGTATACATCGATATTCTATCATTCTATACATAAAGGTGAAATATACTATTATAAGAACTTGTTTTAAATTTGTGAATAATAAGGAACTTCTCCACTAAGAGACACATATAATAACAAAATTACAAAAAAAACATATTATTAGGAACAGGCAACTGTGCTGAAAAATCCCTATTTCTGTTACCCATCATTAAAGCAACAGATCCTCATCCTGTTGGTTTGGGCACTCGTTGCAGGACAGGATGGACGTCAACAGATGCATCACTCAAGTGTAAATAGAACCTTATTTGTATATTTATATATACATTTAAATTAACTATAAAACAAATGAGTTAAGAATATATCACATGGGGCCAGATGCAATGAAGCGTGTTTTGAGTTTCAGAATACACACTGCAAAATTACATGATGCCATTAGGGGTTCATATAAAACAACAAACACAATTCGTATCTTTTCCAGTATTCATATAGATTTTCATCAGGATCCTTATGTTATAATATTAGAATAATTAACATTTGATCCATTGGATATATAATATTGGATAATAATATAGATGCATTTACCAGTTATAAATATTACTCATTTAGATGTGGTCACTGTATGAGGTCTACAAGAAAAATAAAAGCAGAGTTTGATATTTTCATTTAATTTATTCTCTAAACCGCACTCAGTACTATAATATTACAGGAACAGATATCACTTTGTGAGACAGATGACAATACAATTATCAAAAACAACATTGCATTGAGTCTAAATGTTTTATATTTATTAGGTCATTGTTGTTGTACTATGCATATTTTTTATGGATAAAAAGGGCTGCATTAGAACTATAACATTTGTTACATTCTATACACATAAATGCATACCTCCCAACTTTTAAAGTCCGACCCGCGGGACACATAAGCCCCGCCCCCGGACCCACCTGACTCCGTCCCCAGCACACACATGGCTTGCGGCATCCTATTTAAAAAAAAAAGTTTGTCCCCTCAGCGGGACAAACAGGGAGGCGGGAGGGACAGCGGGACTGTCCCGATGAAACACTCATTGATAAGGTTTCTCACCTGTGTGAGTTCTCTGATGTTTAACAAGGAATGATGCCATTGTAAACCGTTTCCCGCACTCAGAGCATTGATAAGGTTTCTCACCTGTGTGAAATCTCTGATGTCGAACAAGAGCCGATTTCCAGATAAAACATTTATCACACTCAGAGCATTGAAAAGGATTTGTGTGAATTCTCTGATGTACAATAAGCTTTTGTTTCAGTGTAAACAGTTTCCCGCACTCAGAACATGGAAATGGTTTTACACCTGTGTGAGTTGTCTGATGGTTAATAAGTTCTGGTTTTCTTGTAAAACGTTCCGTACATTCAGAACATGAAAAGGGTTTTTCACCCGTATGAAGTCTCATGTGTCTGATAAGAGTTGATTTCTGTGTGAACAATCTCCCACACTCAGAACATGGAAAGGTTTTCTCACCTGTGTGAATTCTCTGATGTGTACTAAGAGCCGATTTATGTGCAAAGCGTTTCCCACACTCAGAACATGGAAATGGTTTCTCACAAATGTGAGTTCTCATATGTGTAATAAGGTCTGAATTTTTAGTAAAACATCTATTACATTCAGAACATGAAAATAATTCTACCGTATGAGCTCCTCTTTTCACACCAGAAAATTCATAATATTTACAAAGTTCACAAAATATATTTGCTCTGGGAAAAATTAGAGGTGTGGTCATAGCAGCGGAATCCTCTTCTGTAGAAACATTTGGGAAGTCGCTGTTTTCTATTTTACAATCGGAAGATAATACAAAATCTTCCTGTAACGCGCTTACGCTGCTGTTTTCCACTGCAAAGACAAAACGAATTGAGAAAATAATGTAAATTTAGTAACCTTTACCTCCAACATAATTCAGTAAAAAAAAATAATGCCATGTGTGTAGATGATTACAATTATATCTAACTTCCTTATCACTGCCACCACGTTAAGAAAGCAAAATATGATCCACCAAGATGCAACATATATATATAAATGTTTCTTTTAAAGTATACACAAATTCCTAGTTCCCATCGTGAAATGTACAAGTAACACAGGACAGAACACGGATTGTGTTTAATAAGAAATATAAATAAGAAAAGAAGTTTTTGGAGTTTACTTACCTTTGATATGTGAAGGGATTTCCTCCTCTGGACGCTGCTGATCTCCACTCACAAACTTCTCTTCTTCTTTCTTTAGAACTACTTTCCCATCAATCAGATCTTCTCCCTAAATATCCAACAAATAAGGAGATAACAGATATAATGATGTTTGATTTAATGGATCAAGATTATATTTTGTCCCTATGGTATCTACCTGATACTCCTGTAGTGCATCATGATCTTCCTCTTTACATTCATTTAAATATAAATCACAGGGAGATCTCTCTGGGTAATGTTTCTTTTCTGCAACTTTAGTAAA
>JABWIB010010889.1:0-18601 GCA_016617825.1 Platyplectrum ornatum | reverse complement strand
AGCCGGGAGGGCGGACAGTACCATTCCGCCACCCTCCCCCATGGTTTTGCAGCGGTGGGACATCATCATGTTGCGTGACGTGATGACTTCATGCCGCACACCATTCACCTGCAGGGGCNGCGGTGCTAGGTCTGCCTGGTCCGCCCGCAGACCTAGCACCGACCCATAACATATGATCATCTTTATTTTCACAATGTAACAATATTCGAAAAAGAGGCGGTAAAGAAATCCCAGTGGGATTGGGTGTGGGTGTGAATCCGCATGTTTATCAAGACTTTAAATGAATAGTAATATCTTGTAAATGTGTCTTATATAATATTTTTCCTAGAGAATAATGAATAAAGTGGTTCACTCTTTTGAGTTACAGTATTTGTATCATAATCACAGCCAATTGTCACATGTATCAATCCCCAATATCCTATAGCAGGGGTTTTCAACCCTTGGTACATTGGTATAGAGTAGGCGAGCCACTCTTTGGTGGTACACAGGAAAACCAGGCTGAGTTATATGGAGTTACAGTATCAGAAAGTATTTATATTATAACATGAGCAATAATAGATGGCAGAGAGGACATGGGTCTAAAATAATATGTAGAAGCTAAGGCATTAGGACTGGACTTAGGTACTATTGAACTTATGATCGTAAGTACCACTTGTAACTTTATACTTGTATANTTTTAAGATTAATCGAACGCAAGTCTGGATCCGGTCCAGAATGTGCTAATAACAGGATCATAGAGAGGGATGACAGGAGGGAGAGAATGGGGTTGGTCAGTGGTACTTGAACCCATACGATAGTGGGTAAATTGTACTCNCCTATAAAAGGTTAAGAACCCACTGTGAAGCTTGTGAGCCCTCTTACCCACTGCAAGAGCCACCTGTCAATGTCAGTAGGCTCTCCCTCCCTCCTCAGTACTGATCGTCTCTCCAGTGAATACCGGGCACCTCCTGCTGGCAGTGATGATCAGTACAGGGAATGCCCAGCTTTAGCCACCTTTAGAACAAGTTACATGCTTAGGGNAGACTGGCTCGACTGTGATGCCAGAGTGCCAGTCTCTTCTGTGAATGCCTGGGGCCTTTCAGAAGGTCACATATTTTATGTTTATAATGCATGCCAAGTCTCTCCCCTTCNGCTAAAGTTTACTAACTAGCCCCAGGTTCTTAGTCTGGTGCGTTGTTTGTTGTTAATAGCAAAGTGTACTTAGAATGTGTTTTTAGCTTTGAAGTAAGACGTTACATCAGTGCCATGCACTCACAGGAAATCCAGAAACTATAACAAGGCAGATAAAATGCCCATGAAACGAGTACCTATTGTATCAATGAGTTTCCTGAGCAAAGCGTCCATTCATTTTATTTTTCTAATATATAATCTCATCTAAATTTAAAAAGCTTCAGCCTAGAATAGCATTATTGATCAAGCAGAAGTATCCAGAAATAATGCAGCAGGTAAGACATTACACATCAGTACTAGAGACCCGCAGTAAAATGAAACATACTTGTTATGCTAATCCAGTGTATATTCTATTGGCGTGATAAGAAANCTTGAAGTAATGGTAAGCATATAACATAGGTAATATGCACGCACTACTTATCCGAGAACCTGTACTTTCAGTGCTCTAGATCCATAAACAACTGTATGCCAGGGNGTTAGTATAACTGAAACATTATATGCAAAGGTTGGAAAATGAATCCGGTTGCTAATTCTGTACCACTTTTTTTTTTACTCACCCGAATTGATTTTGTTCTGATTTATTAACAAAACGTATTACTGTACTGAATGAGATGGAACATAGCTATGGAAGTGGATCCCTGGGAGTATAGGCTATTATAATGAAACATGTATGGAGGGATGTTTATTGAATTAATGACTGTGATTAATCAAGGATGCTCTGCACAGTGTTTTGTTGCTGAAGCTTAGCCATTTTACGAATGCACATAAAAGATACTCTGGAGTTAAGAGAAAGGGACAATGTGCGCTTTTTTCTAACCCCCTGATGTTTTGCCCAAAGCATGTTTAATCCCTATGGAAGCTTTCAATGGAGAAAATGAAATTATCTATGGCTAGGGACTGGTATGATAAAGTGAATGAGCGAGCTACCACTTCAAATCAAATAAGCGCGAGTTTCCGAGTCAGGAAAACTTTAGCTGCAGACTCACTGAATTAACTTTGAGGCTTTGCTGGCAAAGTCAAATGTTACTTGGCATGAAACTCTATTAACATTAGAAAGGAGAGTGAGGAGATAATGGAGACAAAGAGAGCCAGAGGTAAACAAGTATCACATTTCCCAGGGATTATAAACACNATTTTGTGGGTAAACTATTTTGATCATTTCATGATTTGGATATTTAATTATGACATATTTGATCTTTTGAGCCTTATATGTAATATAGTGGGGAAATGATATTGATGCAGGCAGTTTATACAGTATGGAGAGATGCAGACAACTGCTGCTCTGTATCCCTAGACGAGTATGGCAGATTATGTAAGTAGCAGTGAGTATGGCAGATTATGTAAGTAGCAGTAAGTATGGCAGATTATGTAAGTACCAGTGCAGCCTATCACAGATATGCTTCCTTTGCCCAGTAATTCAGAGGCAAGTGCAGGATACTTTGCAGGAGTGTAAGCAGGTTGTGGTTTGTACAAGCTCTTCATTAACAATGAACCTGATCCAGACATAAGCAATTGCAGCTGTCTGGGACCAAACAATGGAATAACTTAACTAATGTGTTTTCTGCAGTATGCAGATTCACCTATCTATGGGGTAGACCACGTAGACCACTCNTTCATATGGGCCAGGATTCATTATTCCATGGGCCTTAAATTCTGGCGTGTGGCGCAGAGTGGCGTGGGGGTCTGCACGAGGGTCTGAATGAAGTTCAGTTGAGTAAGAACACTGGACTCAATTGTTTTGNGCAAACGCACTCCACCATACAAGCCCTATGTAAATTGTGTAATCTACTCAAGCTATGAAGTTGGTGCTCGTGGCGTGTGCAGATGCTAGACATGCACGGCGTGGGGCAAGGGATGTAAATTATACAGTAAGAGCTGTCTACTTCCCTTGCGTACAATCCAGCATTTACGCTAAGTGATGCGGAAGATGGGGTCCTGGCTGATGATTCCCCTCCGGATGGGTGGAGTGGTCTGCACTCATAGGGAGGNGAATCAGCTTAAGGACTATTAGGTAAGCAAAATCAGCATTCGGGTCACCTGTAATTGGTGTACCTGCCTTCCCACCCATGACATGCCCCTTTGAACACAGTCACTGCAGTCATTTGTGTATGGCTCTAGATCTTCATAATTGTGTGTGACTATATGTGAGTATAAAGGAAGTCNTAGTATATTGAGAAACAGAATGTGCACATTAATGATTCAGTAATGCTGCTACTAATAGGAGATGTATACCTTAGACACACAAGGAACCTGAGCTGTACATATTTTTGTCATATTTTGCTGCTAAAAGCAGGTGACTGAAAAATAGGAAACTGTGTCCATATGTGCAAATCTATTTCCCTGAAGGTGTCGTGATTGCACATTGATTCCGCTCCGCTAGATACATGCATACATCCGATAATCTCAATCATGTGCATACGCCTGTTCTCTGGGCTTACACAGTGCAACACACCGCGACAACTGAGAATCTTTCCCCTATAATTGATTTAGACATTTTAAGCTTCTGAAAACATATTACAGTTATTGCAAACTTATATAACATAGAAATTATACCTCATGTCTTCCTGTAATGAGCCTGCTTGGTAATGATCAATTACATAAAATAAGTATATCTTATAATATACGGCTTACCACTTCCGAGCAATTAACTTAAGAAAAAAAGAGACATAATATAACCATATGGAAAATTCCTAATTACATTAAAATGAAATACACAAAAAACAAATTGTCAGATTGTATAAGGGCACCAAATAACTGGAGCATTGCAATGATACTTTATGTGCTATTCATAGATTAATGACTGCAAATGTTTTTAAATAAACATGTATTCTGTAATACTCTCATAGAACAAACCCAAAACTACTTGCACAAAAAAAGTTTCCACAAAAAAGGTTAATAGGACAACAGACTGCTTGAAGCGAACACCTACATGAATATCATAATTCACAGGCAACACACAATCTTACATTACATAAAATTGCATAAAAAGCACATTTTTAATATCATATTAAAATACATATAAAAAAAACTTTCTACTGAAATATTTGTATGGAAAGTGCCAATATTCTTATAAGCATAGCATATAGCCTTAAAGTATATCACATTTCACATAGGAAAACTCACCCTACACTATGGATTAACCATAACCATTAAACCTTTCTGTCACACTTCACCTTCTTGACCTTCTTTTACGATATGTGTAGCAGTTATAGAGCAATTAGTAGACATCCAATGGTGCACTATGGGACTGCATAGGACTGCAGGGCCGCCGTCACAAAGTCCCGGTCGGCGGGGCACCCCACATGACATCATGACGTCACGACGACACTGCGGGAGGCCGGCGGGCCTATTTAAACACACACAGACGCCAATAATGGTGTCTACGTGATTTTATGCTGGCTGCCGGAAGCGGCCGGCACCCAGTACAGGGCGCCGGGCCACTGCTGGGGAGTGGAGGGACGGGCGGGCCCGGGACTGTAGGCCCGGCTGTCCCCCCCTGATGGCGGCCCTGTAGGACTGCGTAGGACTGCGTAGGACTGCGTAGGACTCCATAGGACTCCATAGGACTCCATAGGACTGACACATTTCTCCTAGAACTTTGCGTTGTCAAGAATCTTAAATAGAGCTCACTAAATTTTACATGGGCCTGATTAAGGGTTGGACTTTCCCTAGCTAATTTAGTGATGACATCTCTTCCCCATCCCCCTCACTGATCTATACAGTGTCCTTTCATAAATATGTGTGTGTGCTATACATGGTACACACATACCTCCAGGTGAGAAGAGCACAGGGATGGAAGTGTGTCAGTGCAGCAGAGGACAGTGATTGGAAGCTGTTCTTAATTGACATACTCTCAGTACAGTTAGGCAATATAAATGTAAGGTTNCGGCAGTACTAGATCACATACGTACCTTGGTTACATGTTACATACCCTAGGATGCAGCTTCATCAGCCTATTTTAAAAATGTAAACAAANAAATATTTGGGCAGAAGGTTCTCAGATTAGTTTAGTCTGAGATGTTCAAATAAAATATAATATCATCATTGTGTACATTGAGTACGCAATGTGTAATAGGGAGGGATGTGGGATAAGCCCTTATGTGCAATATACGTTTCNAAGCCATCCTCAATTCACATGAGCTCAATACTATAAAAAATGTTTGGTTTACTAAAAATAATTTCACAAAAGAGATATAAATACAAGGTATGAAAAACTATGTTTTATATATAACTAAACTGTTATGAGGGGAATGTAATATCCAATTATGGAGATAATTGAGCACAATTATAGAAATATAGGTGTTCCTATTATTGGAAACTGTTATGAACTCTGTTAAGAAAGAATAAATAATTTAATAATAAAAATGTCCCCATAATAAAGTACTTACTATAAATATAGTGTATATATAACATAATATAAGATGAACCGAACCTAACCATAGAATCTAGAATAATTGTCTTTAATCTACTTATTTCTATTTCTCTTTTCTTCCACCTCTTCCATCTATCTTGTTACTACTTTCGTGCTTGCTGCCCCATATATTACTCCCCTTCATTGTGCTGTGTGTGTGTGTGAGTCCCAGAAGCACAGCTGGTATAATGTGCCATCACTTGCTCTGTGCTTCTGAACATAGATCACTTCTGCTCACAGCTCTCTATTGGAACACTGAGTATAAAGAAAGTTAATTGACAAACCTAAGGACACAGGGACTCATCCAGACCTGAACGCAAAACCAAATACATTCTGCCCAATGTACATGCAATGTAAAAAAAACGTGTGACCCGTGCAGGATCCAAACATGCAGGCAACTGGGATCAGCAGGCAAGTACAACAGGGTGCGTATGTAGGGAAAATCCAAATTCTAGTACAGGGGACTTCACTGTACTGTATACCACAAACGGTGCTTAGGTTCAGTGCCAATGCAAATGCAGTAAAAATACTGTCACAAATTATTTAAAATATATTTTTATTTCTTTATTAATTTAGTTAGCTCCCTGGTCTTAGACATGACCTATGGTTGGTTGAGTTGTTGTTTCTGGAGTTTATGCATATGTACATGTATGGTTTGGTCTGGATCGGAGAACGCTGACTAGAGCCTGGGTAAGGATCTCTCGCCATTTCATGACGTGCAATTTTTTTACATGCTAAATCATGCAAAGATATTCCACTCCATTGGGCTTAGGTCTGGATCAGCCATACTCTATCCTCCATTACTATAGCGAAACGTCTGCTGATTTGCCATTTGGTAGGGCCGTCTATTGTGTAGGGCGTATTGTGACTCCAGGCCATGTTATACACAGCTTAAATTATAACTGGAGCATCACATTGTTAATAATTTATGCAACAAGGATTAATTATGTACAATATTACAGAAAACCAAATAGTTTCCTTCAGTATTGATCTTGCTCTAGACAGATAATAACAAATGAGTAACATGTTGCTTTTGTTCATTGCAGACTACAGCCATCAACACTTTATTATTATGTTTTCAGTCAATATTTTAGATTTCATATAGAGACTACTACACTATGCAAGTGTCAGACACATTTCAGGGACTTGTCATTGTTAGAGGGAAGAAGGAAATATCCTCCATGCACCCTTCCCTTATTCCATTGTTACTAACATGACAAGTGGAATTTTAATAGTGGGTGCTTTTCTCAACATTAGTGTTTACTGAAGGCAATTTAACAGTTATTCTAAATGCAAGACCTTGTTTTTCATAGATTAAGCATTGGANAACTGGGGCATGGCTGTGTTGCTTGCCCTCCAATCTCTTCTTGTGTGTCTCCAGCTGTCCAACCCCCACCATATACCTTTCATGAGCTGACACATTGACACACTGGAGGAATCTGCAAGTCCCGGTTGACAGCAGCTATGCTTACATTTCCATTGGTTATACAGGTTTCNGCTGCTGCTAGGCAATAGCCCATTGGAAAAGAGTCAATGTTAGCCAGGACTAAACAAATAAGGAAATCAACACCATGTGGGCCCTCTGGTAGACCTCGGCCCGGATAATTTCTATTCCCCCCCCCCCATCATGGTGCCCCTGCCTTTGACATCCAGGCCCTTGTAACTGCTGCATCTTCTGTAACATTGCCTCTGAATGCTGCCTTGGAATATGTTATATTACAATGTCTGCATCTGAGGCTACAGCAAAAGAAATATCTTTGCATAAAATTAAAAATGTGTTATTTTGATGTTTGTTAATTTNCAGCTTTGGGACATGAGCATGAAATGGCCAGTAATTATAGGAGGGAAAACCCTTAACCCCTTTCCTCTAGTGTGTGCATGTGCCACGTTTTGCAGGAATGAATGCAGGCAGATTAGCTATCAAATTCTCAAATGTTGCATACTTAAGCTTTGAAAGCATTTATGCCAAAGAAAATGATGTGCTAATGAGCAATATATCAGTATAAAATTAGAGCTGATAACAATGCAAATGAAATGCATATTTGGGTACTAAGTACACCTGGTTTGATGATGAAAATTATTTATTCTCATAACTATGGGTCAGGAGAGACAATGCAGACTGTTGTAGGCAATGAGAATAATAACATTGCCGTAAAAGGATCAGTTTGAGGACATAATTATGAAAATTATTACAAAGAAAAAGAATTACATNGTTTGCTATATATTCCATAGTGATTCATGCAAACACACCATTATTTTATTTCTTTTACAGTCTTTGTAATAACTGGCTTTAATTGCTTTTAAATCATATGTGATTAAATAATTGCAATATAAATTTATTGCATTGAATAAAAAATACTAATGATGTGTTTGCATATATCTATGTTTGAGGTAGATACATGGTGTAATTGCCATCCAAGTGCGGTGACAA
Source organism: Platyplectrum ornatum (assembly GCA_016617825.1). Classification (NCBI taxonomy): domain Eukaryota; kingdom Metazoa; phylum Chordata; class Amphibia; order Anura; family Limnodynastidae; genus Platyplectrum; species Platyplectrum ornatum. Next base: position 10,589 of record JABWIB010010889.1, on the reverse strand, counting down.
AAACGTACGCGTGGAGCCAGTGCCTATTTGTATGAGATTGCACATGAATAAGCTAAGCAACTTGTGTAATAAGTCACAGGATAACGTCCATTCCTGAGTCAATTACAGGAATNATCAGAGTGAGTGGAACAATATATAAAATCCACAAAAATACCAGAATGTTTTTTTTTGTTCAGATGGGGATATTAAATAAGCTNCCAGGTGTTGGAGCATCACAAAGAGACAATAATTTCTCATTTTGAATATAGCCCCAGGGCTCTAAAGGAACATTTTACATTTATTCCGCATTTATATCACATCAAGATTTACTTTGTGCAAAGTTGCTGTCCTGTGCACATGCAAATCCTGTGCAAGGAGATACAGACACAAACAGTGGCTTAACATGGGTGGCAAGGATTCCCAGAGGACAAGAGACCTGATCCAGAGTTTACAATCCGGGTGATCCAGCTGAAACACGCATGTCTGGATATCACGCAAGGAGGAGGGACACCACTTTTCCATGCTTTTGTCAGAACTGTAAGAGAAGGGGCTGAACCTTTCACAGCCGTATGCTCTGTTCTTTCGGCTGAGTGTATTTTTGGTCATTGATAAATTATNTATATATATATATATATATATATATATATATATATATATATATTACACTGGATATTGGCACTCCACTTATCCTCAAATCAGTGTGTTGGGTTGCTCTTTCCATCTTTACAAATATTCTCTTTATCTTTAGCAATATTAATAAATGAGGTTGCAGCAGTGTTGATAAAAGGAGTAACTTGCGGATNCCCTCCCTGGAGTGCGGAACACTGTTCTNAACNCCANGGGATCTGTCCCCTGGGTTGAANNTGTCCCCNCGCCTACCTACATTACGAATCANATAGGACAGGGTTTTCCCTGGTTCATGTGGTCAGCAGTTGCATGGACCACTGATCCACACAAGTGACTTAAGATAGGGGTAAGAATCTAGACTTTTTTCGACAGAGAGAGGGGTACGACAGGGATCCACTCTCCTCTCCCCCGCACACAACACACTGCCATATAGGCACACAGATATTANGATCTGGACCTAAATTATGAATTGTAGGGTATTGGGGCAAATNTAAAATATACAATCAGTATTAAAGTTGCCAGAGGTGTGTCCAGCAGCTAGAAATTCCATACATNCAGAATTACGCTCCTTGTATCATGGTTTGATTTCATCCTCTTTATTTTCTTTGCATTGTGCTCATCCATATTTTTTGAGCTTGTTTCATTTTATTTCCCTTGATTGCTAAAGCACCTTGGAGGATAGTTAACAACTAACAAGATGGCAAATTTAATTCAAACAGCCATATTCCAAAAAGCAAAGTCAAATGAACTATAAGAGTATTGCCGTTTTCAATGTTTAAATGTTGCCATCTTACCATTTGTTAAATACGCTCCACTGTTCTACAACTAAAGCTGAGCTGATAAAGGAAAATTGGGTCATCACAGGTAGATACATGGAATATAAAACAAGAAAAGGAGTCCATTGTTCATGTTTAACATATTCAGCACCAATTGAAATATTAATGTGTCTAATAAAAATGAGCAGGGTATTTTTCTGTACGGTTTGTCAAAGGTATTTTTAAAGTGAATTGTTAAGTGACATGAATGGAGACTGCTTAATAATAATAATGGCCATTAAGCATGTGGAATTCGGCAGAAATGACTGTCTCATACAAATTAGGAAGAGGATGCTATGGTATAGCTATTGTGCAATGAGAGAGNGCATAATTGAGCCTTTGGGAATACGAACCATTATTGAGATGCTTAAGAGGTAACAGTTGAGGTATTAACACAAGCTATAAAAGGGGTCAAACCAGGAGCAAAATGTCTAGTTGAGTTAAAAAATACAGATCAAAAAATAGTAAACAACGTGTAATTCCCTTAATGTCACTGCAACCTTTCTTTTAATTATACAACGTGCAGTATAAAGTAATAATAAGACAGCAATGAAGGTCCGGTAGCGGAAACTGTAGCACATTGTATACAATGTGAATATCGAATAAAGATTTGGGCTTCAGTTCTGTAAAATGTNTTATGAATCAAAATGAAATACAGAGAGGGAAACATAACGGAGATCAGAAACTAAATAAATATTGTACATAACAACTTCTTTGGAAAAATAAGATGTTTGCAGCCAATAAATAGTGAAAAAGAAAACAGGTCTCTCTTCTGTNCCCAGGAGAATAAGATATTTCAGCATTTTAAACTCGCACCGTCACACACAGAATTTAAAAAGTGTAATAAGAAAAAGTGTAATATAATATCATATTTTTGGGTTATACTGTCACATTTCTTATGTCATACTTTTCTACTATGTCTTGTTGCACCTCTCCCTTTTGAAAGTGTAAAAAGATCTTTATTAATTGTTAATCTACATAAACAAATGTGGCTCTTTTGCTAACTAATATGCTCTAAGTTAATTATATAGTTCAGAATGTATTTGCACATAACAAGACCAGATTTAAACATTAGGCTCCACCAAAATTCAATGGACCAGATCCAGACTTTTGACTTACTCACGAGTGGTTAAAACCATGATGAATTGCAGGGGAGGTAAAATGAATGTCAGTGTNTGCATGCAGGGAGAATACTTTATTGTTGCATGTTGCACACAGATACTGACCAGCGTTACTGTTACACTGTTATTACACTTGTGCTAGGGAACATCATCTCTCAATTCTAATACAGCTAATGGAGTCATATAAGTAGGTGCTGGTGAACTCACCACTTTTTTATCTGTAACTTCAGAGCAGTCACAGAAAAAANATGAATAGCCTGATGTAACTAATATTGGCATGGCTGAAGATTTAGCCAAGGCCTTACTGTAAGATCTGCTCACTTAGACACCACTATATCATAATGCAAACACCAGATCCAGGAAATTAAACTAATAGTCCATTTTCCAAAGTCTGGAAGCGGCCCACAATCCCATCCCGCCATCAGTAAGATTTCTAGCACTGTCTAGAACTGGAATCCATGCAGAAGCAGAATATACACCCTGGTAAGGATTTTGTACTGTGTCTCCATTACCAGGAGAGAGAGAGAACATAATCGGACAAAGGTAGAATATTTTAAATGGTGGAGAAGTGCTGTTTAAGATATAAATCATTTTTTAAAGGTTTACGTTTCACTTCTCATGTATACCATAATTTTTGACTTACAATAAAAACATAAAGTTAAATTCAGATACAACCAGAAGACTTTTTGGAAGAGAACAACTTTAACTTTTTATCCACCAAACCAGTTGACTTACTCTCATACATGACTAATGTTTATTATGGGTTAGATTGACTGTCAAGTCCTGGGGGAACTTTTGTGTTAGGCGTNGTGAGAGGAGAATAGTGAGAACATTGTACGTCTGAGTGTAGATGCCTTCAGTTTTGGGTGTTGTCGGGTGTGTGAGTCGGGGAGGGATTGAAAACCAGGGAAGTATTTGCAGAGCAGAGTGATATTCCAAGGTAACCTATTGTTTAGGTCTCCCTTGTATCGACTATGACAGTACTCTTCTCAGCATCTTAGCCCTATAGTATCCTTAGATGTGAGGAAGTTGGAGACTTCCCCCTTTCTCTGCAATGGTATAAGATTCTTTTTAAAAGCAGACTTTTTCTCCAGACAATCATATTTCTGAACCAGGCATAAAAATCACTATTGGCAGTGTCTGGAAGAGAAATATAGCTCTTAGGAGAACTTATCAATGTTAATCCTGTTAAACAATTTCTTGTGGTACCATCCTTAAGGTCCTGTGAAATGTTTCATATTTTTGTGGGGAACACGTTGAGTTATTTCACACTATCATCCTATTCTATCTAAATGGAAAAGCCTTTTGCTAGCTGATTGTGCGCTTCCAACAATGTTAAAGTCTAGTGCAATTGATTTATCTATATTTTTTATATAGATAGATAGGCATCCAAAGTAGTGAGGTTCTGCCATTGAGACCACTATGGGGGTAGGTATTGTAATGGTGAGGAGGAGTATGTCTGCATACACAGCAATATAACCTATTTTCTATTTATTTCTTCTGTGTCCTGGTACATTTCTCCACATATCTAAGCCTGCACGTAACAGTAGAGTAANTGATTGGTTAAGCAATGTGAGTACAAAGCTACAAACAGTGCACAACGCATAAATACAGCTTTTCATGCTAACTGTCACCCATATAAAAGCCAAAACTATGCTACATTGCAGTAAACAGGATTATAAAATAAATTGATGGTAGGTCCTATTTAAAACCTGCACTATTTCTGCTTTTTAGGAATGCAGTCTGACAGATTTAAACCAAAGTTCTATGAAAAAAGTGCTGATGTGCAAATTGTTCTGATCTACTGTACTGTAAGCTCGTGGCTACCAGACATAATCGTGTACTTGGCAAAAATGATACATTTTAACTACATTTTACACTGTCCTGTAAAAAAACCAGAGTCATTCAAAGGTAACTCTCACACAAGGCAGGTTGCCGACTCTACCATAGTTTTTGGGACACTCCCAAAGTTGGGCAGTGCTCCCAGAATCCTGTGAGTGTAGGCAAACCTCCAGCTATAGATCTACTAGCATTAAGTAATATAATCAACACTAATTAGTCCCACCCTCCTACATACCTCCCAACTGTCCCGATTTTAGCTTTTGCGCCGCTGTCCTGCTATCCCATCCGCCCTCCAGGTTGTACCAATTGAGGACAAACTGGTAGAAAATAATGTTTAATNTAAAGTTTAATCAAACATTAAAAGTTGCCACAAAAGGGATTGGGGCTTGGGCGGAGTCGGGAAGGGCAAGGGCCAGGATCTCACCCCACGAAATGTGAGGTATGCTTCTGTATGATTGGTACAGCTTGGTGAGGTACTTTATGTCAAGTAACACACTTATTCTGTGTTATCTTTCTGCCTCCTGAGATTTCACAGAAGGCAGCGAGTTTATGTAGGCAACCTTGTATAAAAGGCNTGATCCAAAGTAGCACTTATAACTTTTTTTAGGTGCTAGTGTAGAGGTGAGCAATGCCATACTGCATTCTAGTAACACTTACAACTGTTNTAACCTACATGCGGGGTGTGGGCTTTGAAGCATGAACTACATTAAACCTCTGCTTACACGTCCGATTCCAGGAGATTTGCTTGCTCTCCAGGGATACTGGGAGAAATCCCGAATTTCACGATTTGTGAAAATGTATCTACGTTTACAGGAGAACATGATATGTTACCTAAGCAGAGACCTGGGTCCTCGTATTGCTTGAGTAGGTTCCCTTGGCTGATAAGAGGGCTCTCTGCATTGCATTCAAGTCTAACAGGCAGTTCACAGGCACCCAGTTTATATAATCACAGCATTTTACTGTGTGTATGTCCTCTGGACACAGAGAAGTGATCGTAGTTATTACCATCCGTGGTGATGATAGGGGAGCTTAAAAAGACACAGAGGAACAGCTATTTAGAAAATGTGCCAGTGTCTGGGTGTCTCTTAATTTGATGTGACTTGGGGAAAAGAATAACTAATTTAGTGAAAATGGGTGAATTGGGGGAGTTAATTTAGTGTGAAGTAGTGTTAAGGGATTTATATTGCGTTTTCTGGATGAAGGGGATTCATTCAGGGATAAACTGCTATAATTTGATAAATTCAGAGTACGTAGAGAAGGAGGGAAAATATTAGTGTAGATGTGAAGATGTGTTCATTTAATTTGAACTGGGAGGGTGGGGGTTAATTCAGTGTCAACTGGAGATGAGGATTGACGTGCATGCAACAGGTTTTTAAAAGGTTTTTAATAGTTTAGCTGCCTGTTTTCAGCAGGAACGCGGAATACATGAAAACACCAGTTGAAGTGGAAATAGCTCAGAACCTATATATTTATTCATATCTAATTTATTTATCTAAATTGAATGAATGCAGTTATATTTGATCAGTAACAGGCATGACTGGCCTGCCATAGGTATGTGTCTGCTTGTGCATCTGACTACAGAAACGCATATTTAAGTGGGAGGGGTTTCTCTTATTGAAATATGTGGTCTAGCAATGCACTCCCTGCATTCATCCTCCACCTGTACCATCGCAGAGATGGTGCAGGCGTAAGGAGCAGGTCATTTCGCCATGGAAAATGACTTGCTTTCTAGTACCCCTTTTCCACTGAGAAAAAAAACCCCGGGTTTATGCACATAGACCCAGGTTTATTTTGGTGGAAAAGGGTCCCAAGAAATTAAACCCGGGTAAAGTGACCCAGGTTAAAGTGACCCTGGGACTATCGCAGGGTTTTTACCCGGGTCGCTGCAGTGGAAAAGAATTTCCCTTTAAAACATTATAGATAACAACACTCTACTCCATTCAGTGGAAATGGTGTCAACCCAGTTCAACTTGCAGTGGAAAAGGTGTCTTTTTTTTTTTTTTTTGACCCGGGAAAAATGCAGGGTACAAACCCAGGTCTGAACCTAGGTTTTTGGTGGAAAGGAGGTATTAGTGAAAAAAGTTGATTTTATTTTAAATAAAAAGTATTATATTTGGTTTTCTTTATTGTATTATTTTTCACTTTTCTTTTTACTATGCTTTAATTGATAAAAAGTAGGCATAGTAGCTGCTACTATACTCAGCAATTGATGAAAAATAATGTAATGGAAAACCCAGCATTAAACTCATTCACATAATTTATCAATGACCAAAAATACACTCAGCCGAAAGAACAGAGCATACGGCTGTGAAAGGTTCAGCCCCTTCTCTTACAGTTCTGACAAAAGCATGGAAAAGTGGTGTCCCTCCTCCTTGCGTGATATCCAGACATGCGTGTTTCAGCTGGATCACCCGGATTGTAAACTCTGGATCAGGTCTCTTGTCCTCTGGGAATCCTTGCCACCCATGTTAAGCCACTGTTTGTGTCTGTATCTCCTTGCACAGGATTTGCATGTGCACGGGGCAGCAACTTTGCACAAAGTAAATCTTGATGTGATATAAATGCGGAATAAATGTAAAATGTTCCTTTAGAGCCCTGGGGCTATATTCAAAATGAGAAATTATTGTCTCTTTGTGATGCTCCAACACCTGGCAGCTTATTTAATATCCCCATCTGAACAAAAAAAAACATTCTGGTATTTTTGTGGATTTTATATATTGTTCCACTCACTCTGATTATTCCTGTAATTGACTCAGGAATGGACGTTATCCTGTGACTTATTACACAAGTTGCCAAGCTTATTCATGTGCAGTCTCATACAAATAGGCACTGGCTCCACGCGTACGTTTTTGTCACCGCACTTGGATGGCAATTACACCATGTATCTACCTCAAACATAGATATATGCAAACACATCATTAGTATTTTTTATTCAATGCAATAAATTTATATTGCAATTATTTAATCACATATGATTTAAAAGCAATTAAAGCCAGTTATTACAAAGACATAAAAGACATAAAAGAAATAAAATAATGGTGTGTTTGCATGAATCACTATGGAATATATAGCAAACGATGTAATTCTTTTTCTTTGTAATAATTTTCATAATTATGTCCTCAAACTGATCCTTTTACGGCAATGTTATTATTCTCATTGCCTACAACAGTCTGCATTGTCTCTCCTGACCCATAGTTATGAGAATAAATAATTTTCATCATCAAACCAGGTGTACTTAGTACCCAAATATGCATTTCATTTGCATTGTTATCAGCTCTAATTTTATACTGATATATTGCTCATTAGCACATCATTTTCTTTGGCATAAATGCTTTCAAAGCTTAAGTATGCAACATTTGAGAATTTGATAGCTAATCTGCCTGCATTCATTCCTGCAAAACGTGGCACATGCACACACTAGAGGAAAGGGGTTAAGGGTTTTCCCTCCTATAATTACTGGCCATTTCATGCTCATGTCCCAAAGCTGAAAATTAACAAACATCAAAATAACACATTTTTAATTTTATGCAAAGATATTTCTTTTGCTGTAGCCTCAGATGCAGACATTGTAATATAACATATTCCAAGGCAGCATTCAGAGGCAATGTTACCGAAGATGCAGCAGTTACAAGGGCCTGGATGTCAAAGGCAGGGGCACCATGATGGGGGGGGAATAGAAATTATCCGGGCCGAGGTCTACCAGAGGGCCCACATGGTGTTGATTTCCTTATTTGTTTAGTCCTGGCTAACATTGACTCTTTTCCAATGGGCTATTGCCTAGCAGCAGCGGAAACCTGTATAACCAATGGAAATGTAAGCATAGCTGCTGTCAACCGGGACTTGCAGATTCCTCCAGTGTGTCAATGTGTCAGCTCATGAAAGGTATATGGTGGGGGTTGGACAGCTGGAGACACACAAGAAGAGATTGGAGGGCAAGCAACACAGCCATGCCCCAGTTGGCTGTGCTTCCATTTTCCATTGCAGATGTATCTTTAATCAGCTATATTACCATATTAATCAGTTATAGTGGAGGGCCAATGACGATGTTGTACTAGGGCTCAAAATTCCTCTTGCGCCCCTTTCACCAGGAGCACAAAGGAGGCCACTTCTAAATATGTGTATGTGTAATTTTCCCAATGTATCAAATCCCCAAATCTCCCTTAGAATTTAAGCTTTCAGGCAGGACTCCTCTTCCCCACCCATTCTGTCTCTCTGTATTCCCCATTGTACGGCGCACCGGACACTTTGTAGAGCCTAATAAATAAGTGTTAATAAAATAATAAATAAATACTCTTGTATCCAGTTGTGAATATTTTGTTGTGCATATTTCCTTTGGTAAATGTATGAGCACACAACACATGCATTTAGCATGAAATGATAAAGTTNAATTGAATTACAGTAAAGGCTATCCAGCATCTAAATTGAGGACCACATCCAGACCTTGTAAGATGTCGCTAAATGTAGAAAACAACGACAACAAACCACATCAAAACCATCGAGGAGGGTGGCAGGGTGAAGGAAATCTTGCCGCCCACTATCCCGATTTTTAATTATTATTAATTTTCTTCCCTTTTATTTTTTAATGCTGGCGCTTGGCTGGCCGTCCACTCACGTAATGGGTGGGTATGTTAAGTACATTAAGGACTGGCTTCAGAGTTTACATACTATCAAGCTCGCCACACCACTGAATTTAAGCAGGGACGGTGTGGAAGACTTAAGGTAGGGTTCTGTATGCAGACAAATGGGGGAAGTTTGGATCAACGCACATATAACTAAGCAGTTGCTTACGTTAGGATCTGGTCCATCATCTTAAAGAACTGACTGTTCACTTGCTGCCTACTATAATTCTACCCATGACAGCTGCAATTCTAACAAGTTTATTAATACCATTCCCTTCAGCTGTCAGTGCTTGTTATGTTTTATCTCGTCTGAGTACATTTGTGTACATTCCTCTGTGCATGATAAAACACAGTTTTATTTCAGTCCTTTCTGGACTTGTTCTGACCTGCTACAACCCAATGATGTCCCATATATTTCATACAATTAGGTAAGTGCCCGTGCTGTTGTAGTCTGAGGGGATTATCAGGTTTCCAGAAAATTGACGGGATTGGTCAGGGAAGAGATAAAGGGATTATCAGGCAGAAAATATAAACAATCGCATTTCAAGTGGATGGTTACCTCTGCTAGCAAATTTAATAACATCTTCTACAAACTAGATCACGTCGGATAACCAGCAAATGTATATGTGTTCATTCTTTGCTGTTTACAACAGACAAATGCTAAGGGGAAATAAAAGCAAACACTGGGATAGCAACCCTTCANGATAATGAAAAACGGTTGAGGTTAACAGTCTTTTGAGCAAAATGGTGTTTATGGGTTTTGGATATGAACACAATGTTTTGTTATAACATAGACAAGAATCATTGTACAGTCTACCTTTACCGTGAATGTCAGAATATAATAATATTTGGTTGTTTAATAACATAAGGTCACCATTTTCCTTTAAAATCAGTCTTGCAGAAAACTGTTCAATTTTACTGTGTGTATATATATATATATATATATATATATATATATATATATATATATATATATAGATATATGTGTGTGTGTGTGGGTATATATATATAGATAGATAGATAGATAGACAGACAGATATATATATATAATATACACATATATACATATATATGGTCACAACTGATTTTGCGGTGTAAGGCTGACTGTGCCTGTGGAGAATTGACTGTAATTTTATTTTATCATAATTTTGCGTGCTGACACACACTAGTTTTCCACTCTGTTGACCATGCTAACATATCCGCTGACACCCTCAGGGATCAATCAGGGATTCAATTCTTCATGGTCTGAATACCCTAGAGAAACATACTATTTTTCAAATGATTACTTCTCTCTCCCAACAGTATTCATGTTCTGCTCACATTTTTAACTCTATTCCTTCGTAGTAGACTTGCGCACAGCAACATTTTCCAGAGGTGCTCTGTGAACAGCCTGAAGTGCAGATGTTCTGCTTGAGCTATATAGGTTCAGAGGGAATGAAAAGCTTAGAGCAATTTAAAAGCAACCAAGCAAAGATAGAAATCCACAATGAAGCAGCTGATGTGAGCATTTTAGCCACAGACTGGAAGGCATAGAGAAACCTCTTTTCATATATATATATATATATATATATATATATATATATATA
>JABWIB010010887.1:0-11274 GCA_016617825.1 Platyplectrum ornatum | reverse complement strand
AAAAAAAACAGGCTGGAAGCCCTGCTTTTTTTCAAGGCTGGTAATGTGAACGGGGTATAACTCTAGATTTTTCTTTTATAAAGGGGCATAAGGAAGGGGAGAGTGTCAAGGGAATGTCCTTTGGAAGGTTGGGACAGGTGGGTAGAATGTGGACCATTCTATACTAATTATGAGAGGATATGTGGTAGTAAATGTTTTTTAATCCAGCTCAGATGGGTTGACAAATGTAAGTGGCCTAATATATAAAGTATAAAGTAGTGTGAAGAAGCTTCTGTTGTTCATATATGNGGTTTTAAATTATTTGCGGTAGTGTGGGAGGAGGTTTCAGTAGATGCAAGTAGCAGTCAGTCTCCTGGAATTCCAAACATCTGAATCAGGTGGTACGAAAATGAAGAAGTCATTCTCACAGGATAGTGGAACATGATGATTTCCAAAGCAACAGGATAAGAGCTTTGGTGGTATTGCTAAGGTGATGAAGCAACAAGGGATGGTCTCATAACACTGAGTCAGGGTCCAGTACTTGCTTAAATACAAGGGAGTTAAAAGAGGCAGAATGTCTTGGAAACAAGGGACAGGAGTTTGTTAACTGTTTTTACAAAGAAACACTGATTGATCTGGCTGTGGTGCACGGAATATCTTATGCCAGATGTAAACATGCAGCACTGTGTACAGTTCATCTAGGATCAGTTTGTATATTAAGGATATTAATAAACAATTGTGCTGAATTGTGCTGTGCAGAGGCTCTCAAAGGGGGTCAACTGACTCCTCCTATTAGCATACCCGATATAGAATAGAATGCACCAGTGCTGAATGTATCTCCAGTACTCCCTTTGAGGGAGGTGTTATGTGGCTTGCAGGTTTAAAAAGGTGTGGAGGCTCTGGACCAACTCAGAGCAATCTGCTATCTCTTTAAAGATGAAAAATCATGATTAGGATGAAAATACGTTAAAGGGGAAAAGGTTTCTGAGATAGAAGTAGGCAGTTCTGATCATCTGCAACACTAGTGTGTGTGGAAAATTGTGGGGTGTAAGATCAAGGGGGTGGACAGATCAACAGATCAAAAAATCCCGAGCTAAAGAGAGCACCTGAGCATCAGAACCCCATCTTATCTCCTCTAAGGAATCGCAAGAGTTTTGAATACGTTTCAGGAATATTATGAATTAGTTTTTAAAGAGATAACATTTAAATTGTCAGTCATTGTGCAGGTAGGAAAAGGCAAAGAGTAGAACATCCTGAGGTTGAGGGGTTGGTATGGGGAAAGGGGGAGAGAGGAGTGGCTGGAGTTTGAAGAGTAGGTGACAGGGCATGATGGTCTTCCATTGTCCGGTAGCTGATATGGGTCGCTTACCATAGAAACGAATAGGGAAGAGGAGGAGAAAATGAGCTTTATTGACTAGGGGAGAGAAGTAAAGCTAAGTTTGCAAGGAGGGAAAAAGTGATGCAGGGGTGCAGGGGTATGTCAGAGTCTCAAGTCACATTAGAGCAGGAAGAGGGCAACAGGTATAGGCGGGCTTGCCAGGAGTCTAAACAGGTAAGTAATGAGTGGGCCTTAGCAGCTAAGTAAGTGACATCAGAAAATACATATACAACAGCAAAGAGCACAGGAGAAAATATGCAGACAACATGGGTATGTGACCCCTTCACCTCCCCCTCCAGCCTGGCCCCACAACATTCAACATATACAGAGGCAGGAAGGAGATTCTGGTATGGTAAAACCGGATAAGAAGAGGGGATATGGGACAATACTGATACTACTTAAATAAGTGCAGATGAGAAAGTTCAAACCAAAAAAAAACTGTAAGATACTATGTTATCAAGCATGAAAAAGTTACATAAATGGGTTAATATATCAGGTTAAGGCCTACTTTGGAGTAGGCGCCCAAAGCCCAGGATCCTCAAAACTAAGAAAAAGGGAAGTTGGTCTTTATACAAATAATACAGATAGAAATATCAAACAACCAAAACAAGTAGTTTTGAGTCACCCATCTGTGTGGTAGATGTCAAAAGGGTGGCAAATCTTGTTGAGAGTGACTGGTGGAAGGTGTCACAGGATATTTCTGGGACTGGGGATGCTTATTATTTCCTATGCTTATTATTTATGACAATCAATTACCTTAATTTTTAAGTCTTTAGTTAGTTGATTAGAGAAACCAATTATGGACTTGCAGTGTTCTTATGCATGCCACCTTTGTAGTTTTTTTTTTTTATTGTACATTTAAAAGGATTGCTGTATTTTTTTTTATTATATGACATGACTGCAATTATGTTGCTTTATATTTACTCTATGAATTCTATTGTAGGCAATTCCCTTTGTCCTTTCCTTCCTCTTTGGTATAATAAAAATCTAATTGCCAAACTTAACTTTATTGACATGCCCTGTGGAATTTTTCCAGATCTGACTCACTAATGAAAGTGTATGCTTTAGTTTGATCTTAGCTGTGTTTTCAGAAATAACCAGCATATATTATATAAGTATAAAGCCCAGAAATGAGTCAGTCTTCTTTTTGATGTTCACAATTACACAGAGTTAGTCTGTAATATTATACAATAATTAAGTATTGTAGAAACAAATTAACAATTCTATCCTCAAGTAAATGAGATAAATTGAAACTTAAAAAAAAAAAACTTCACTGTCATACCATTTCATACCATTATCTGTTGTGGTGGATACTCTCCTGCAGGCTCCCGCCTCTGTGGATTCTCCGTCGGACACATACCTTGCCCGCCTTTGTGGATTGGCTACTCACTGGGGTTTTTTTGGTTCTACCTGCACTTACTTACCTGCTCCACACGCTCGTCTGGTGCTCCGGCCTCTTCGCCTCTTCCCGCTGGACTTCTACTGTGACTGTGTGTTGCCTTCACCTTCACCTGCTCTACGGGCTGCTTGTATTCCGGGACTGTTCTACTCAGTGACTATTATATACTTCATCTAGCTGGGGGTGGCTGGTTGTTTATTGCCTCTTTTGTACTGATGTTCTAGATCTCACCCATCCGCCTATTCTCAACCCCCCCCCCCTTTTTTTTTCTTTTCTCTTCTTCCTTTCTCTTCCTCTGCTTTCCCTTACCTTCTCTCTTTTTTCTGCTCTTTCTTCTACAATGTAACTGTTGGGTGTTGGTGGGGTGTAGCATGCCTATACATATTACGTTAATATGTATCTTTGATATTGCTACTCCCTGGCTGGCCTATTTAACTTTTATACTTTTATGTACCATTTTTTATTCCTTACTCTTCCTTTACTTACGCATTTTTTACTGCCCGCAGAGCATGGAAATATATTTTGACAACATAATGTCTTCCCGCAACTCTCAGCCCGCTAAAGCGGGTATGTCCTCTAGCATGTCCACNGAAGCCGTCCTGAAAAAAATTTTGGACGATTTTCTCACGTCCTAGACTAAGAATGGCATTGACTTTGCCTTCCACCTTTATTATCGGTGGGGCAACAAAGCAGGTCGGCTGTAGACCACTATGACAAAGCCTCCCATCCAAAAGATGTTTATTACCTCTAATAAACACCCTTTGACCCAGCAGGTGCTGACTACTACGGCTGATATTGTTTCCCAATTTAGGGACTATTTTGCAGATTTGGTGCTTCTCTCTATCCTTCCCTTCAGTTATCGGTCTTGCGCAAAGCCCCTCGCTTACTGACACTCATTGTGAAGATCTTGATTTTAATATTACTTCTAAGGAGATCACAGCTGTAATTTCTAAGCTCCCACTCCATAAAACCCCTGAGTCTGATGGCTTGTAATAGGATGTTGCAACCTGATATTGTACCCACATTGCTGTTGCTTCATCGCACCTTTTATTACCATAAAAACCCTGCTCTATAAACTGAATGTTGACACCACTATGCAAGCTATTCTTCGTGATGCCCGGGCCTGGGAACATCTTACTTTATCTTACCGTGGCAGGGCACATCTTTTAAATATGATCTCCTTTCCCAAATTAATCTACATTCTACATGCTACATTCTACAATTTATTTGGAGGGGAAAGAGGGCCTGTATCAGCTTGTATCACTATGTCAACCTAAGAGCAAATGGGGTATTAACTTCCCTAATATTGTTGATTACAATTTGGCCGCTAATTTACGCCTCTTAAGGGACTGGCTCCTGGGCACCAATATATACTCTGATACTTCCTGGGCGCCATCTCCCTCCCCTACTTCCTTCATATGCATGTCTCAGAACTCTCTGATTCCCTTAAAGACAATCCCCTGATTTCCAGTGTGAAGAAAACATGGCATGTGGTCTGCAGTCCTTTTAATCTGAATTCCCACAAATCAATTTTTCACCCTCTCCTGGGGAATGGGGATTTCCAAGATGGTACAGCCTCCTACCTGTTCACATTGTGTAGCCGAGAAGGTTTGTCAAATCTCTCTTGCCTTTTACACATAGTTGCCAGATGCTCTCTCACTTTCTCCGAAGGTAGGGCCAAATACCCGTTTATAGAACGCTTCTCCTTGGCATATTTTCAGGCAAGTCATTATCTACCTGCAGTGGTGGGGGCCTTCTCGGAGCTGGAACCACCTGGACAGAGTCTCACTGTGCTCTGTCCCAAGTAGTAGATGCCATGCTACGAGAGGAAATGGGTCATACAACTATTCCTACGGTTGGCTGCAACAATTCCCTAACCTCACCATGGATATTCTCCTGAAAACTTTATCTGTCTCCACAAAATAACCGCTGCCTGCTAGCGATGTATACTGAATTTTACCTTAATGTTTACCACTGTACGTACTTTTCTAAGAATTGTCGGTACCATATAGGTACAGTGGACTCTCCTCACTGCCAGAGAGGCCAATCGGAGGTTGCAGACCTCTTTCATTGTTTGTGGGATTTATGGTCTACCCTCTTGTATGCAGATTAGTCTTAGGACTAGTTTCCAAGATACTTCCTGGTATCTGAGGTGTCTGACTGCTGGGGATCCTCTGATTCTTTCTGATGATGGAGAGTAAAATGCATTGTTGTGGATGTCAGTGCCTTCATGTTTTTTTTGTTTGTTTTGTTTTCTGGTATGCAAATTATGTTATTGAAATTACCTGTATATCTCCCTGTTGATGNTTGTATGCAAAATATATGTTTTTATGTGAATATTGTTAAATAAAACAAATAAATATGAGCACCACTAGCTCTAATTGCTTTTAGTAACAGGCAGCCTGAAATCTAAATTAACACATAGGGGTATATTTACTAAGCAGGGAATTTGCTGGGGGAATTGAAAAGTTGGGAAGTTGCCCATAGCAACCAATCAGATTCGAGCTCTCAGTTTCATTTTACATACTGGAGAATGTAAGCTCGAATCTGATTGGTTGCTATGGGCAACTTCCCCACTTTTCAATTCCCCAGCGAATTCCCTGCTTAGTAAATATACCCCATAGTGGCCAACTTTCCCAGAATGTCTGTGAGACTTTTTTAAAGTTCAGGCAATACTCCCATGAGGCTTGGCACAATTTCTGAGTCTGGGCTTGAGGTGGTGATTTAATGCAATGATGCTTGATGATGTATTTGTGACATTAAGCCGTGCTCCAATATCGGTAACACTATGGATGTCATCAAGGGGCTTCAGACACTGATTCGAGTAAATCACACGCTCAGTCTTGCCTCATGTGGTCATCTATTGACTTTGCCATCAATTGGCAAACATGAAACAGTATGCAGTATATTATTATTATCGCTTATTTATTACGCACTAAAAAGTGTTAGCAGCTCTGTACAATGAGGACTATAGACAGACAGAATAGGTGGGGAAGAGTTTGGGAATTTCATATATAGGGGTAATTACACATACACTAGGGACAATTTAGTCAGCTGCCAGTTAACTCACCAATATGTTTTTGGGATGTGAGAGAAAATCGGAGAACCCAGATGAAACACACAAAGACACTGGGAGAACATATAAACTCCACAGAAATAATATTACTGTTTTTTTACATTACATTTTTAGGTATAGTTGACCGGATCTAGATTGTGTAAGAAGCAATGTTTTCTCCCTAGGTGCAGAAAATGTATGCAAGATGCACTATATATATATATATATATATATATATATATATGTACACTAAATGGATATAGTGCATACCTCCCAACCGTCTCGCTTTTATCGGGACAGTCTCACTTTTGGGGGACTGTCCCGCTGTCCTTCCCACCTCCCAGTTTGTCTCGCTAAGGGGACAAACTTTGTTTATAATTGGTAAATGACCTTAGCCGTGAGCCGCAGCATAAAAGGGACCGGGGCTTGGACGGGATGGATGCAGATGCAGGCGTGTCTGGGCAGGACAGGGTGTGCTGGGGGCAGTATTGGGTGGTCTGGGGGCATGGCTTATGTGTCCCACGCTCCAGACCCTGTAAGTTGGGAGATATGTATAGTGGGTGCACAGTGGGTGTGGGGATGGAAGTAAATAGTACAGTAAGGGTTTGCTTCAGTAGGGGGCCTTTTCCAGAATTTCTGCATGCACAGCGGGAGTGGTCTTCCCCCTTACACATGGGAATCTGCATAATGTGGGTTTCCAGTCTCCACAAGCTCTGCCTTGGTTATCCAAATTTCTATTCTGCATATGGATTCAGTCCACAATGTACATTACAATATAGGGTTTGCTAAAAGGCTAACGTGTCAGTTTAGACTCGAGGTGTTGAACTGGTGTCAGAGGTTCACGTATTTGAAGGTACCATGCACAAAAATTGGATTTTTGGATCTGATCAATAATTCTGGCTCCTCTTTAATATGTGTATTAACCTATACTCCATGGGCCAGATCTAGACTTAATAACAACATATCAGATTGTACTGTGCATGGCCATAATTTGCGTAGGACTTATGTAGCAAAATGCTGGGCATCTGATCTGGTTACTGTATGATCGTCATTCCATCTGTG
Organism: Platyplectrum ornatum; assembly: GCA_016617825.1. NCBI lineage: Eukaryota > Metazoa > Chordata > Amphibia > Anura > Limnodynastidae > Platyplectrum > Platyplectrum ornatum. The sequence continues at coordinate 4,401 of JABWIB010010887.1, read as the reverse complement.
GAAACTTTAGACATAAATATATTAAACAAAAAAATTTTTAAAAAATCAGGCCATGCTGAACCATTCTGAATCACCTTCAGAATATAACAACCAACTTCCAGTAATGATAATTCTTTCTACTTCTGTTAATCTGATTGACCCTCTTTAAATGTATGCATAAAAACTTCTAGTCAATGATAAAGTTTTCCACAATTGAGATATATTCAATAGATGTTCACTTCCCCAGCCATTTATAAGAAAGTGCAAGGCACTTAATTTACAATGAAAAGTACTAAAGTACAGTCATGAACATTAGTACTCTATAAAATGTAATGCAGCATAATGCAAACAGAGCGTTTTAATACCTTTCAGAGCTGGAAACACTGGTGGCGCAATCATTGCCCATGGAGACACTGGGGCCTGTTGCCGCCAAAGGACCAAAACGCTGGGAAAAAAAATAGTAAAACAAAATTGCATAGAAAATAATAGAAAATAATAGAAGTGAATAGAGATTTTTAGGTTTTAAATTAAGTCAGTGGGAGAAGTGCCAATATGGCATACCCCATACCTCCCAACTTGTCTGCTGCAGACAATGGGACAAATAAGCCCTGCCCGACTCCGCCCAAGCCCCACCACAGTCCCGCCCAAGCCCCGTCCAGTTTTAGCGTCGCAACCACAGGGAATGTTAGCATTTAAATTTATTTTATGCTAAAAACAAAGTTTGTCACCTTATTGGGACAAACTAAGAGGAGAGAGGGACAGCGGTACAGTCACCCAAAGCGGGACTGTCCTGCTGAAATCAGGGTGGTTGGGAGGTATGATACCTCCGTATACACCCCCACTTCCAGCCCTGAACCTTTCCTTTTGTAAGAAGAATGCAGATAAGTCTGTCTTTTTATTATTAAATCTATACCCTGGGTGGGTGCTGGCAATAGGTAATAGATGTGCACCCCCTTTACTGACACAAAAAACATTTTTAAATATATATTAATCTCTACATTTATTTATATAACTTATACCACACTAGCAGCAATTTCTTGACTGATTGTGGGCAAAATTTAAAAAACATGAAAAAAGCGCTTAAAGGACAGTGACCTAAAATCAAGACTGTCCCGCTGCGCTGGATCGAGACATTTGTGAGGTATGTTCTATATAGTCTGTGAAGAGTTGGCCATCAGCCTATTCCTGAACATAGGTGGGCCACACAGGCTTGTTTGGAAAATTCTGTGATTATATGCTGCCTGGTTGCAGCAATATATCAGTCACTGAGCTGATTTACATACTTGTTTATGCAGTGATAGTGTTTGTTCATGCATGTGATTTACATACTTGTTTATGTACTGTTATGCAATTCCATTTACTATATCTGCATTTGTTTCATCTCAAAAAATATTTAAATTAATGCTTCTGCTAGAAAGAAATAATATATGCATTGTAGACAATTCATATATAACATAACATATATTTCACATTTTCATCAAGAAGGGTCCTTTGTATTCTAGTAACCTTGATGAATACAATTGTGTGCCACTAGTTATACTGGTAATGTGGTTTGTCAGTGAATAAATGTTTAAAATCTATTTAGTTTTTTTTAGAGGATTTTTGTTTTTTTCATTTATATTTTACCAGCCAAGATGATGGGAAAAATTCCACACTATGACCTATATAAGACTCCTGGAAANTTTTGTTGAACAAATTCTCATAGGGAATCAAACAGCCATGTTGACTGGGTATAGCATATCGAATTATTGTGATCATGATACAGGATCTCCCATTATGGTTCCAGCAGTCTTATAGTGTGTTGCAAGCTCTAAAAAGAAATCTTTTTTGCCGACAAACTCACCTTCTGGCATCGGTGGGACCTGTTATCCATGAATNTGGCATTTTCAATTGTTTTTTTTATTGTCATTGAAAACAATNGAGAAACCCAGGTCTGCCTGTTCAGACTACAGGTGACCTGGGTCCGACCCAGGAACAACCCTAGGATTTTAAAATGGCAGTGTTTAGATTATCACCAAAAACCCAGGAATTTCAAAAAAATTCACTGTTTTTTAGTGGTAATATGAATGTAGTTATATAAATACCAGTAGTGGATAGTATAAAATGGCAGGAAATCCAGAGCCTAAATTCACTAAGCGGGGATTTTGCTGGGGATTTGAAAACAGGGGATTTTGCCCATGTCAACCAATCAGATTCGAGCTCTCAGCTTCCTTTTACATACTGGAGAATGTGAACTCAAATATGATTGGTTGCTATGGGCAAAATCCCCACTTTTCAATTCCCCAGCAAAATCCCCGCTTAGTGAATTTAGGCCCATGATGGATAAGCAATACAAGGATTTCTAAAACTACTGCTGATTGATTTGTAGGGAGGGATTCATTCTATTTAAAATGTGATTACTGACTGAAATTCCTTTTGNAGGGGTTGTTTTAAAGCACTTTACTAAAAGCTCCACTGTTATGGCACTCAGTGGTTGTTCTCTAAAGAAAGCCTGCAGTATAACATAAATGTATAGCTAAGCTGCTCTATCTGTCATGTTTAATATATATAAGCTTAATTTACTGCACAAACTGCACAACCTGAAGGGTGAAGTGAAACATTACCTTCTTTCCTTGATCCAGTATATGAAAAGGAGACCTCACTTAATTGCATTTTTTACGCAACTTTAATTAACATTAGTATATCTTNAGCAGATCAAACATTTGATAAATACATTAATGCCTCCAAATATCTGCCCTATGATTAATTGGGTTGTGTTTTCTAAGGACTTGACCCAAATAAACTGAATTGACAGTCTGAATTTTGGTATTCTGTAGGAAATATGGAAGAGTAAATTAATTAAGGCAATAAAGACATTTAAAAAGGCACCCATATCCAGGTAGGGGGTCTTATTTGTATTTTATTTCAGTAGTGGAACATTTAAGGATTTAAAATGCTCTGTGCATATTCCATGTCATAAATATTTCAAGGGTTTTTTTTTATAAAAGAAAAAATAGGAAACTAAATTCTAGATAAGTGTCATGCTGAGAGTGCCATTTAACATTTGTGTTTTCTAAGTCTAATCCTTACAATGCAATAGGGAAATGTTGAAGTTTTGCCATTAACTGAAAATTCTCCACAAATCCATAAAATAAATAACAGTCTGTGAAAATAGTATGGGTCAATAGTAGCATAACCAGCATGGAGCATTAACATAGAACACAGCTATACAGGGAGGGTTTTTCCCTTTTACTCATAAGGATTAGCATATTTAAATTTACGTTAAAAGACTAAAGGGTGAGTCTTTTTTAGAAAATCAACTTAATGTATATTCATAATGTTAACAGATTAGGGTCAATTGAAAATTATGATGTAGTGGTATGGGCATTAAAATGTGGTGGTGTGGAAACACAGAGGACCTAATCCAGAGTGGGGCATCCGCCTGGATAACAGGTGGATGCACAGGGAATATCCGTTCTGGGCATATATTCTTGTTTGTCTTACAATATGTTTCAGAAATCTTGTGTGTACTGAATTCCAGGAACTAAACCATCTGCATTTTAATCAGTTAACTGGCTTTGACACTGGTCGGATGGATAAATGGTATATAACACTAATCCATTTTTTCATTGTCTTTATTTCTGTGGAAATGGGTCACCATTTTATGTTATATAAAGCACATTTAAATATTTGGTAGTTTTTAATCCAAAAGCTTGCAAAACACTAGACGCATATTGACCCAATTCCACAATTATTTATGGCATACTGGCACCTCTTCTGCCGCTAAGCACTGCCCCCTTTTGTAAGCCCCACCCCTCCCGACTAGAGTGGCTTTCAGTATAAAAAAAATTATCATTCTAGTGTATGGTGCTGGAAACGGGACAGTGTCCTGTTTAACCGAAATCTCTATGTACTGCACTGGGATTACACAAAATGTCCAAAAATTAGATAGATAGATAGATAAACAATAGATATAACAATGTCCTTCAAAACGTAAAAAAATAAAACACAGAAAACACAAAACAATAAAACGCAGACAGCCTGAGAGACACACGTGCTGACAAACTTTGTGAGTAAAGTACTACAGCTCTTGAGGCCCAGTCAGTAGGCCTGACCTCTGGTTAGAGAGGTATTCTAGTGTGCTGTTTCTACATTTTTACTCTGATGTGTGTTGAGAGGTGCCTTTTAGCACAGAAAAAGGTCCGCAGAAGTATCACAGTAGTCAATTGAGCTGGGGGGGAATTCACTAACTGACGATTTCTGCTGAGATTTCATATCGTCAGCATTCGTCAGTGATCTGAAATCGTCAGTGACTGGTGATGTATAGTATTCAGTAAGTGANNATTTNTATTGACGATATGAATTCTCTGACGAATGCTGACGATATCCACTGACGAAAATACAGCTATTCATCAGGCGATACTGCACTAAACTGACGTATAC
>JABWIB010010880.1:10867-21184 GCA_016617825.1 Platyplectrum ornatum | reverse complement strand
TAAGTAAAAGGTAAGTAAATAGTCCTCATCACCAGGCATGGCACAAGGCATGGCATACACTACAATGCATGGCTGATTTATGTGCTATGTATTGTAAAGGTGTATGTGGACTGTGCTGGAAACATCATCTCTCAACTCTAATACTGACTGCAATTAATTCATTTTACCTCCCCTGCAATTCAACATGGTTTTGCCCACTCTTGAAAAAATCTTTTGATTGGAACAATTTATCTTATAGTGTATGGCCAGCTTTAGACATTAGCAGATATATTATGTGGTGGCACGCCAGATAATATATCCTCTGTGGCTCTTGCCATATGCACTGCCTTTAAGCGCCTGGTCAAAAGGACATCAATGGAAACGACTGATTATATAAGTGCTATTCTAGGATGTTCTGTTGGAAGAAGACTACATATGCTTTATATAAATGATAGTTTTATAAAGATTAATGCCATTGTTCACATTAAACACATCTCTCACTTACCTTTATCTAGTAATGTGGGGTAGCCGTCTATGGAAATATATTATACATGCAGTATTTTATACAGCGCCTTTAAAATGACGTGGAACCAATTGTATAATTTGCCAATACTCTTGCTAAGCATGACCTGCCTGTCTCACCTGCTCCCTCGCACTCCGCTACATTGTACATTTCCAGGAGAGCCGCGTACCGCACCTCTTCTTGCCAGTAATATTCTGTTTGGAATTCTTGCTTTCTGCTTTGCTGCTGCATATATTGGTCCATTTTACATAAATTATCATAGTAAACAGCAGTTCTCTATATCCAATCATAATTCAACCATGAAAGAACGGAGGGAAAGGCATTATTAAATTAAAAGGCGACGGTATTGACAGAAAAATCTGATGTATTAAATTGTTGAAAACAGAGATATGAAAGAATTTTTTATGCCGACATTAGATTTCTGGGTGTAGTTTTTCAATATTTTAGAACATTAATGTCTGTAAATTATAGGTCATATAGAGGGGCATGTCCGTTTCATGCTAATGTTTTTAACACCGCTAAACCTGAAATCATGCCTACGCAAATGTGTACATATGCCACCTTCCTTTCAAGGTTGTATAAAAAGTGTTGCAAAGTAAAAGTATTAACTTGCAAGGGGAAACAGCCAAGCCTTCTTTCCCGCGCCCGGGCAGTGCGGGGGCCCGGGCACATCGGGAGATTGGCGTCATTATGTCACAACGTCATAACGTCACAGATGGGCGGGTCTTACCAATTTTTGCAGTCCGGGGTCCTGCTATTCTGATGGAGGCCCTGTTAACTTGCATTTACCTATCACTCGTATAGGTACATATGGGATGCATTTTCTTATTAAAAGGGCTAAGAGGCAAAAGGGTTTCACAGAGTTGCTCGTATTGTATTTATNACCTTTTAGGTGATTGGGCCTTTTTGGAATTTCATCTACTGTAGTTGTTGCACAATCATTATCCCCCACCAAATTGCCATTTATAAACCACCATGGTGATCTCTAACATAACCGACCTTTAGGAATTTTCTAAGCTGCGATTTTGCACAACGACGGCAAATCGCCAAAATGAAAACAGTCGGTTTGACCCAAATTGTCATTTATAAACCGCCATGGCGATCTCTAACATAATTGCTATGCATTCATCACCTTCTAATGAAAAGGCCTAAATAAAACTACAGTAATAGACAAACAAGGACAGGCCAACAAAAACCACACCAACAAACACGCACACCTCAAGCACGCAAACAATGAAAAGTGGAAAAATATGAACATTTATTAAAAAAGAAAATAGAACCCCCCCCGCCACAAAAACATTTATAATACACCAACTTATTCTCAGTACTCTCTGAATTCGGTTTAAATCACAATGGCATGGAATCATGAAGTGTGGTGGATTTTATTAGTCAGAGATTTTAGCAATTTCAACACAGCACCATAAGATGCCACCCAAAACCAACGCTGTTGAACGGTCAAATCCAAAATCCAAAATCGCTACTTGGTAAATTATCAAAATCTCCTTTTANCATCACTGAAACATCGCTTGAAATCCCGCAGTTTAGTAAATTTAGGTTTGTACTGCTGTTGGCTTGTTGTAAGGTCCAAGTCCAAATGCACGTTCCCCCTTAAGCCTGAATGTGTCCTCTTTGGTTGGCACATATTTCTTGGATGCATTCTACCTGAAATCTGATTGGAACATGTGGAAGCTGCACAAAACTTTGAAATATAAGTTTTCTTTTTTTTAGACATAAATAAAAATTACGCATTTTACCTTTTTAGATAATCTGTGTTTAAACATTGTCCCTTTACGCATTAAAAATAATGGCTCATCCACTAATGTTTTTCCCCTCTTCAAACCTCTCCAAACCCATTACTGTGGAAAAAAAACACATAGATCACATAGATGTGGTATATTAGTATACCTTATACTTATCATACAGATGATTACAAAATGTGTGTTCATTCTGCTATACAGGATAACGGGTTTGATAGATGATCACATCTGCATGTAATGGACTTGGAGAGGTTTGTGTAGGAGATGTGTCATTCTATAATAATAAGCCATGTGTGATCGTGTAGAATGGAGCGACGACAGGTTTTGATAGCAGTGCAAATGGTAAGTAGTGTACAGACACAAAGCAGTAAAGCTCAATGCAGCCACATGTCTATACACAGCATGTTGCACAAGCGCAAGGTGTTACATTGTGATGTGGACTGGAAAGGGGGGTTATGCGTTGTTTCAAGGTGTCATTTTTATTGTGATGCAGTTAAATCATATCAAATTATACATAAAATATTTGATACCTGAACAATTAGGCCGCTGTAGTAGGTACAGGGGAGCATCAAAGTCTGTCCCTCTCCTAGGGTGCATGAATATTCCTGCCTCCCCACATCGGAGAGGAGAAAGTAGGTGTTTTTGCCCATTTATTATTGTTTTGTTCTGATGAAAATCATGTCATTTGATTGAAACATGAGGCCTAAATATAAGCAGGGAGATTGCAGGGAGATTGCAAAGTGGGGATGTTGCCCATAGCAAGCAATCACATTCGAGCTCACATTCTCCAGTATGTAAAATGAAACTGATAGCTTGAATCTTATTGGTTGCTATGGGCAACATCCACACTTTGCAATATCCCTGCTTAGTAAATGTAGGCCCTGGGGCAAAGAGTTTGGGTTTTGAAGAGACACAGGGGCACATGGAACAGTGTGGGACTAAGAGAGACACAGGGATGGAGTGTGGGGGTTGGAAGGACATGGGGGCATTTAGGACAATTGGTTGAAATATTTAAAATAGTAAATATGTTCATGAACTGGTTGTTTTAAGTGATCTTTGGGTCAGGGTTTTCAGCATTGGAAATTATTTTTTTTATGAATGGCAATGTGCAGCAGCTGTAAAATATCGAAACAAACTAAAAAAAAAGAAACATTGTAAAACAAAAACCACAGCACACACCACCACTAACACACACCACAAACACACACACCACAAACAATATTTATTAGACATAAAATAATGCACAATATCATCTGCCACTGAATGGGCACCAGTGCCAACTGTCCCGATTTCAGCACCACGGTCCCACTTTGGGGTGACTGTCCCTATATCCTGTCCGCTTACCAGTTTGTCCCTATAATTTGACAAATTGGTAGGCATTGAGGCATTTTCCATTTAAAGTAAAATGTTGCCCTGATAACCACAGCAAAAGAGTCAGGGCTTAGGCGGAGTCAGGGTGGGGGTTAGGCGGAGTCAGGGGTGGTGCTTATGTGGGGAGGTGTGCTTGTCTCAGATTCTTTTCAGTATGTTACAGCCTGTACCACTTGTAATGTGTATTGTATTGTATTGTATTGTATTGTATTTGTATGTTATTGTATTGCATTGTATGTTATTGTATTTTATGTTATTTTATTGTATGGCATTGTATTGTATGTTATTGTATTGTATTGTATTTTATGTTATTGTATTGTATGTTATTGTATTGTATTTTATGTTATTGTATATTATTGTATTGTTTTGTTATTGTATTGTNTTGCATTTGTATCTGTTTCTCTCACTGCATACAGTGTGTGAAATGAATATGAAATTTAAACGTAATGTATGCAGAGGCCCCCACAATATAGTTGCCCAGGGACCTCCACAGACCTTAATATGTCCCTGACTCTGAGACTATTTCCTTTAAATCAAGTAAACATTTTTATTAACAGAATCAGCGGCCAAACAGCCTGTAAAATGGAACCTCCCTCCTTCATCACCATCTATTTCTCTCCCCATAATCTAATTTACTGACTTGTTTGCCAAAGATTAATCATGACAGGTGTCAGAATTGGTTGTATTAGAGCGAGGCTAACACACTTCCTTAAGAGCGTTTTTCATATCGCATCCCAGTGCTCCCAGTGCTGCAATAGATACACATTTCCATTGCAAAAATGTGCATTTTTCAGAAGCATTTTATATTGGGCTAAAAAAATATATTTTTCTAGTTGTTGTTTTGCTTTTNTCACCAGCAGTGAAAGGGTAAAGCGTCACGTCTGCCAATAAACTAGATACTCTACCCTGCTCTCATCCTTTCCCCTAATGGTTTTGCTAAGGTTGATTGGAGGTGCAGCGAATCTGTAACCTGAGCTGAATGATAATGAATGGAGTGATATGTGATAGGCTTTCATTGTTACAACCTCAGCTTTCCAAAGCAGCCTGCCTTATCACAGTATCACACCACCCCATAGGGCTCGTGTATCAAGAAAACATATCGCTAACTTTGATTTTTGTTGTTTTTTTTTCTTCTTCACTCCCACTTGGAAACCCGTCTGCCCTGATTGAGAAACAGAAACTGACTTTCTCAAGATCATTGTAACAAATATAGATTGCTCTTTCACACGACGGTTACAAGAGCAGACAAGGTTCTAATGTGTGAGAGTGGATTTGGAATCCCCAAGGAACATTAACTGAGCCATAGGAAGGAGTCTCATAACAAATGTGTTCTCCAAAATCTCATTGCTGAGGGCAGCGACTTGTTTTACTAAATGCAAAATGACATTGTAATTATTAATATTATTAATATTAAATGCTGGTTCTGTTTTTTCTGTAAAATTATTTACTTTACATACAGGGCCGCTNTCAATGGGGGACACCAGAACTCCTGTTCTGGGTCCAAACACAGCAGTGGCCCGCACCGGCAGCATGACTCCTTTGGAGTGAGTGTGCTGTATGCCGATGAAAACCCCTCTGCTGCATGCGCGCATTGGCACCAGCACTGGTCAGCATCTCCTCCCGCAGCCGGTCGACCAGAGCAGGAAAGTGGGCAGGCGAATGGGAGAGATAGGTGGAGGGGGGGGGGAAAAGTCCCAGGCTCCATTATTTCTGATGGATGGCCCTGTTTACATATTGTTCAGCCGAAACCCAGCGTCACACTATATGATAATCAGAATTGTGTAGTGTATGCATACCTCTCAACTGTCTCGATTTCAGTGTCCATTACTATGTCCCAAGAAGGAAACAAAACGTTGTTTTTTTCTTAAAATAATGTATCTTCCTGTGAGTTTATTTTGGTAGATATAATAGATATTATGTACAAGAGAAAAAGCAAAGTAGTGCTAAACCTACGGCGCACTCCTAAGGGCTATATTCCTTAAATTCGTATATGTTTTTAATATAAAATTCTAACCTTTATTGGTATATGTGAAAAAAGTTAAAATATTAAAAATATATATATATATAATTATATATATATATATATAATTATATATATATATATATATAATTATATATATATATATATATATAATTATATATATATTTTTAATATTTATATAATTATATTTTTAATATTTTCACTTTTTTAACATTTTTTTTACCAACTTTTTTTTTTACCAATAAAGGCTAGAATTTTATATTAAAAACATTTACGAATTTAAGGATTATAGCCTTTAGTAGGTTTAACACTACTTTGCTTTCTCTCTTGTACATTGGATTTTGGTGTTTTTGGCAGCACAACCCTTATTAGGGACAATTCCAAATTTATAAGTTCATGAGATAAGGGTTTTTTAGGTTCCTAGCCTAGTGCGGACCCTTCCTCTTCAGTTGTTGATAGATNTTATTGCTTCAAAAAGTGAGTTGTTTTTTTATCAATGTATTTTTTTGTATTTATTTTCATTGATAAAAATGTTGGTNTACTAGTGGTATGCCGCTACNACACATGGCCATTGATAAGTCATATTAATTAGTCATATTAGTCAGTTTTTTAATCAAATTATTTAAAATCAATGGCCATGTGGAGTACCGTTTATTTTATTTTTTTTTACTTTATAGCATGTTTTCTGGAGNTTACCTTAAGAATCCAGCCATCTAATCATATCTTTTTGGTTGGGCTCTTTGGGATTATAACCAGTGTGTGGTCAATATCCAATGTCTTTTGNAAATTAAATATTTTGTTGGGTACCAGGATTATTGCTTCATGTGTACCCAACTATATTTCCCTATAACCGTACTGGATGGCGAATGGAANTTCGAAATTGGGTTTAATTCTTGATTTAGAAAGGGGATAATTTAAAAAATATTCGTGTAAGAAACGTTTTTAACACTTTTTTATTTGTTAAATTAATAAATTTTTTATTTAATTCTATTGTTTAATTTATTTTAATTTTATTTAGTTTGTTTAACATTGAGGGACTGAACAGATTGTCCGTCATGTCCTGTTGAAACTTGTAACCTTTAATGATTTAATGTTATATGGGCCTATGTCTTAATAGCAAACCCATTGTTGCTTTAAATGCCATGCCTATATAAAAGCACAAGGGAGACTTGATGCCAGGGACAATGCCAGCAAAGTTACAACTAGTGGCTATTACTTTGATGTATAAGGTCGTTTGACAATAAAGTTTATTACCTACACAAAAAANCAAGCAACAAAAAAGACATTTTAGCCAGTAATGGAGCTTTCTGAACTTTTATGGATACAATGTTTTAGCAATATGTGTTTCTGGAAAGCCAATTAGCCTGCCAGAGTGTGTTAGAATTAAGAAGCACACCGACCATTTTGTGCAATGTATGTGTTACTCCCCAAAATTATCATTAGTCTGTGTTTATACCAGGTAGGTAAAGGTCCAGTTACAAATTGTCTTATGAGACAGAGGCTGGACTGGTGACCATCTAGACTCACACTGTATACAAGACTATTGTAGACAATGGTGGTGCAATTCACCATTGAGTTTGACAATAGTTTGATAATAAGAGAAAAAACTGTGGAACTTTACACCTGGAATAAACCATGTTGAATTGCAGGGGAGGTAAGTAGGCCTTTTTCCACAGGGGTCGTTCCCAGCAAAGATACTGCAATGAGTTACCTATGAGTTTTTTTTTCCCCTACCCAAATCCACACACTTACCTTCCATTACCCTAACCACACCCTCCATACAGCCTTCCCCTAACCTTCCCCTTCTAATAACCAGTCCATCCGTGAAGTCTCACCCTAACCCTATCCTTCTATTAACCAGTCCCTCCCCACAACCTAACCCTAATATTCTTCTATTCACCAATACCTCCCCACAACCTTACCTTAACATTCCCATTCTATTAACCTGTCCCTACCTGCAGACTAACCCTAACCCTCTCCTTCTATTAACCTGTCCTTCCCTGCAGACTAACCCTAATTCTCTTCTTCTATTAACCTGTCCCTCCCCAGAACCTTACCTTAACATTCCCCTTTTATTAACCAGTCCCTACTTGCANACCCTAACCTTCCCCTTCTATTAACCAGTCCCTCCCCATAACATAACCCTAACCTTCCCCTTCTATTAACCAGTCCCTCCCCATAACCTAACCCTAACCTTCCCCTTCTATTAACCAGTCCCTCCCCATAACCTAACCCTAACCTTCCCCTTCTATTAACCAGTCCCTCCCCATAACATAACCCTAACCTTCCCCTTCTATTAACCAGTCCCTCCCCATAACATAACCTAACCCTAACCTTCCCCTTCTATTAACCAGTCCGTCCCCATAACATAACCCTAACCTTCCCCTTCTATTAACCAGTCCCTCCCCATAACCCAGTGAGCAGGCAGGGAAATAAATGGGTAAGATGCCAATGTAGAGATACTTTCCCATTGATAAATAATTTTATTGAATTAAAACATTTTCTGAAATAGAGACAGGTGACATATATCTGTCTGTGTCGACTGTCTTTCTAAAATGTACATTTTGATATGGAAAATGCATCTTGAGAGTTTTATGAACTGCTGGCTTTATTATNGAGTTCCATGACGAACATATAGCTGTCAGCATAGAACATTTTTTCATTATAGTGTTATAATACTGTTGCGTGTGGTGGTCAGTGATAGGTGGGCCACTTAATCACACTATATCCTCCTTCATCAATGGACACTCATGGGGGAAGCATCTATGGAGGAACATGAGCAGCAGCTCCAGACTCAGCCAAAAGGCAGATACGCAGGTAAAAGTAGTGTTCAAGTAGCTTAACAAGATGGATGGATGCGCTTGTGGCTCNGACAAAAGCAGGATAAATGAATGCCCCTTTTCCCTCTATGTGTGCTTCTGCCTATATCATTAGCCGCAGTATTTTGGGCCTTTTTGACAATGGAGGCCTGGGGCTCCTATTAAACCCATTGTTACTCTGGCCCNGGTTGAATCCCTGACATGGTCATCATGTACAGGGCACAGTGGTAATCATACCATCACATGGGCCTAAATTCACTGAGCGGGGAGTTTGCAGGGGAATTGAAAAGTGGGGATGTTGCCCATAGCAACCAATCAGATTTGAGCTTGCATTCTCCAGTATGTAAAATGAAACTGAGAGCTCGAATCTGGCTGGTTGCTATGGGCAACATCCCCACTTTTCAATTCCCCTGCAGACTCCCCACTTAGTGAATTTAGGCCATGGTCTCAGCCTTCAGGACAGATAGGTATTAGCATCAGCAAATGAACATCACAAATGGAATCTGCTCTCTAAGGCACTGTATTTTCCTTTTTGTTTAAAATCCAATGTTGAAATAATGACCTCAACTTACATACACACATTTCTTTAAACAAGTATTTCATGCAATTTACTGTGGTAAATGTTGTTGCGGTATTAGATCTGCCTCTGTCTGCATTTGTTTTTATTGTAAAATAACATCATCAACCCGTAATAGCTGGCACGGACACCTTTTGTGCTTCAGCTTCTGTCGGTGCACTGTGACACAGCATGATGCCAGCACAGACGGCTACAACTGCCGGTAAAACACTTTGCCCATTATGACACAAATTAAACAATCCATAATACTTATACTGGAACAAAACAGTGACTAACTCATGGCTGAGCCGCCCNGTGACTTATATGACGGCTGTCAGGATTCTGCTGCATATAAATAAATAGATTTGTACGCTTGGCAATTCATACGGTTGACTTTGGTGCAGCATCGGAGACAGCTGGCATTGGCCGATGCTAAAACCCAGGACGATGTTTGCTGACAATTTACCATGGGAATCAATACCCCTACTAATTAATATTGTGGATCTGGTCCATTATGTTTTGGATGGGTATTGTTATTACTGAATACACCCGAGGCGTTAATCTGCGAATAAAAGCTGTTGGATTCATAGAGTATTGAGACTATCAGGTTATATATTGCCTGTATATTGGAATTTTGGGGCAATACGGGAACTTTGTCTGCTTTTATAATAAACAATAAAGAGATTTGGCTACACGATGTGGCCACTGGATAAACAGAAAAGAGATGAGTCAATGTCTCGATGGAACTGCGATGGATCACNGTTCTAAGTTTCATAATCATATTCCTGTACAAGTGAACTCTGGATTTGGTCCATTCTGTAGATCATCCACAGTGGCCTGTTACAGAAGTGCCTGGCAATTGTCCCATACCATAAGCCCGTATTTCAGAGTGAAATTACCATGGGCGGGCTGTGTGCNATTCATAGTTGCATACAATGTTACCTGTATTATTGTGCTCAATAGACCTGATTCCAGACCTGGGTGCTGCAGTCAACTTCCTTGTCACTCCCCTCTTAAGTGCAGAGTTCTGGACACAGGCATAAATCCCCTAACGTATCCAGAACATGTAAATTTTCTGTGGGAATCTTGCGTAAATTGGCTTCCCCTCAATGTGATTAGAATGACTATACTCGCCTACAATCCTGGGATTAGCCAGGTGTAAATTTAAAGTTTTGCTCGTTTGATTAACCAGTAGTAACATCTGGCACATAGTAACTTGCCTAAATCCCCTATTGTTCTTATGTCTGGATTCGATCCATAAGGTACAGAAAACTTGGCATTGTTGCGTGACCATATGCTTCCCCTTCTATTAACCAGTCCCTCCCCATAAC
>JABWIB010010879.1:6101-18809 GCA_016617825.1 Platyplectrum ornatum | reverse complement strand
GTAGCGAAGTTAAGCACATATGAACAAATATATAATGGGGGGTATAAACGTGCTGACATTAAGAAGTCAATGTTATGTCGAGCTGGTGTCTTTCNTTTTAATGTTCCAATCAGGCTCTCTCAATCCCATTGGTTTGTGCTGCCATNTGAGAATAGGNAAATGTTGATATGCATCCTTAGGCCAGTAGACACCACATGCTACTGGGCATCCAGAGCAAAACAAAGTCCTGTCACACATCTAGCAAGTTTTTATTTTTCGATCAATTAAATGTATAATATTAATTTTACGACACACTAAACATTTGTTTAATTGTAATATACTACACAGATACAATTCACCACTAAAATTTTAACTCACCGAATGCTTTCTCTCTCAGCTACAATCTTATCCCTCTCCTGAAAGGCCCAGTCTCTTCTGCACTTGGCTACCTCAGCCTCCTGTGTTGCCTCCTTCAATTCGTGGCTCATTGCCTCATACTGCTTTCTCAGCCCTTCAATCTCTTTGTTGGCTCTTTCCATGTCTAGAGTAGCAGAATCCTGAATCTAAGATATATTTGTAATATTTTAAAGAAAGTCTTCAAACAATAATAAACAGTGTTATTTGTCATATATGAAGAAAGAACTNACATGCACCATTTACTGTCTATGTAAAACAACTTTTGAAACAAAGAATAGCAATTGCTTAGTTAGTGATACTTAAATTATTTACTTTTGTTTGAAAAAAAAAAAATAAAAAAAAGAAATAGCACCAGGTTTCTTTTGTATTTATGACCCATTATAACACGACTACGGTAGTACAACCATGCAGGAGTTGGACATTCAATACTTTTGGGGAGATACCTGTATAGCCTGGTAGTATTCTCTTAGTAGATGGTCTCTCTGTATTATAGCCTCGGTTCTCTCTTTCCTAGCCACATCCCTTTCTTCCTTCACAGTCTCTATATCTTTACAGGCTTGGTCCAAGTCCTTTTGTGCTTCTGTCTTGTCTTTCACCTCATGGCAGTACTTCTCCAACAGCTCATTCCGTTCAAAGACAGCTCTGTCCCTTTCAACAAGTGCAGAATTTAACTCCTAAGAAAAGAATGTTGTAATAAAAAAAAAAAGAAAAATATGGTGGAAGTTAGGATTTTAAATTTTTACTTGTTTAAAAGAGCATGACTTCTGATATTTACATTAGTACACAGGTTGTGGCACATAACTGTACGCATCGTAACAAATATATCAACAATTTCACACAAATTGCTTATGACAGTGTGATCCTCAGAAATAATGGTTAAGTCTAGGTACAACCAGGTTAAAACACGAATGCCTAGATCTATACTATTCTGTAATTATGTCACATCATCAAAGGTCATTCTGTCCAGTTTGATAAAGTATCTGGAAAAAATAACAGTACACCGTATTCATTCATGTGAACCCAAACCAGATAAAAAAAAAAAAAAAAATTTACCTGTCTTAGAGCTTCCATCTCCTCACTTGCAACTCTCTTTTCACTAGAAGTATTCTTTAGTCTTCCCTGTGCTAGCTCAAGCTCAGTTTGCATTTTGTCCACCTCTTTAATAACCTGGTCTCGTTCACTCATGATTAAACGATACTCATTGAAAACNGAGTCTCTCTCTTCCTTGTATTTTTCAGCATCCTTTGCTGCTTTTAGTTGCATGGTCTTAAAACGTGTGGCTTCTGCCTGCAGTCGCTCTATTTCTCTTTGCAGCTCTTTATTTTGTGAAGTTGCTTTATTTAGTTCCTGTTGAATTGAATCGTACCTATGGAAAATAAAGACAATTTCAGTTACCACTATAAAAGTGTTCACTTTTTACCAATAATTCTCACAATCAAAAAGTCAGTTTTCAAGTACTAAAATTTACATTTTAAATAATCCCATTTGGAAANAGAATCTACTTGCGTTCTCTTGAACAGCATCAAGAGCAGTTTCTGCAAACATTGGACCAGATTCAGACCTGCTTGAGAGCTACGCTCCATGCAGGTCTGTGCCTCTGCATGCAAGAGAGGAGTTCACNTCACTCTCCAAGCTCATACAAGCTTCTAGTGTTTAGAAGCCTACCGTCTCTTTTTTGGGCTTAACTTTTTCAGTACGAAGCAGATCAGTGCATAAAGTTTTTGTCACTTCCCACAGCTTTTTTTTTTTACCATGCCTATCCCCATCTACAGCGTGGGGATTAGGCATGGTAATGACAAACACCACCTCTTGAATATTGTTTAAAAGTAAAAAAGTTTTGTGCATTTGAACAATGTACCAGTAACTTCTGCGCACATGCGCATATGATACTAGGGATGTCAACATGTAAATATGGATCCAGTCCATTGTTAGCAGTACAAGTTCATTTTGTTATTAGGCCAGGGCTAACGTCCTCTTTGTCCCTGATGCAAGAATATATTTCTGTGTCTAGAATCACATCCTACTATAATTTATAAAAACAATCTCTTTCGTTTTCACCATGCTAATACTGTTGAATTAAAAAAAAAAACCTTCTCATAGAAGAGGAGTATTGATGTTGTAGGTGCATTGTACTATCCCTCTGCTTCAGTAGGCCTTCCAGCTGTTTCTGCAGGCTCCTTTTTTCCTCCTCACTCTGCTCCAGTCGTCCTAAATCCAAGTTGTGACTGGACACCTTCTCATTGTATTGTCTACGTAAACTNTCGTAATCCTTCTTCACAACTTCCAACTTGTCCAATGCAGTGTCATACAATTTGTTAATTAGCTCAGAGGACCCATTCTGCTTCACCACCTTCCAGAAAAATAAACAGNAAATTGATGAAAACATTAAAATAAATCATAATAGTAGGTAGATCGGGTTAAAAACCCATCTAAATTGTATTCTATAAAAGCAGTTTGCTACATAGGTTTCTCTTCCCAGCAAATGTGCAGAGATATACTGGAGGCTGCAAAAGCCTCCTGTCAAATTGTGTATGCCCTTCCCTCTCACCACTGATTATCACTATAGTGAGTGGTGGTGATAATCAGAACGTATTCCAAAGAAAAACGGTCCTAATAATCATGCAAGAGTGCCCAGCTTTACATTGAAAGTAAACATTAACATTAAACAGTAAAATTGCTGATATAAGATTCACAGGTAAACAATTCACAAACAATGCTAAGGTAATTACTTACCAGTCGTAACCCTGGATACCCTTTTACCTCTATAAATTTGTCTAACCCCTTCTTAAATACATCAATTGAACCTGCCATCACAACGACTAAAAATTCCACATCCTCACTGCCCTTACTGTAAAGAACCCTTTCATATGCTGGTTGTGAAATTTTCTTTCTTCTAATCTTAGCGGGTGACTGAGTTCTAGGGGTAAAGTGTTCATGTGAAAGCTCTCCGTACTGACCCCTAATGTATTTGTAGATAGTGATCATATCACCCCTTAGACACCCCTTTTCTAAAGTCAACATGCCTTAACTTGCTAACCGTTCATTGCTCCTAGCTTAATGACTCTATACCCCTTATCAGTTTTGTTGCCCTTCTTTGAACCCGTTCCAGTTCTGTAATGTCCTTTTTATGGAGTGGTGCCCTAAACTGTACCCCGTATTCCAGATGAGGCCTTACCAACGATTTATAGAGTGGTAAAATGACATAGGCATCCCGTGCATCTATGCACCTTTTTATACATGCCAATATCTTCTTGGCCCTTGCTGCTGCTGATTGACATTATGCCCTATTGCTAAGTCTATTATCTACAAGCACACCCAAATCCTTCTCCATTGAGTCTTCAATTTGCTTACTAAAATGCCAAAAGGTGACATTTTAGTAAGCAAATACCTGAAACTCATCCAGGATGTTGAATAAGGAGATCTACCGTGCTGTAAAGGACCAAACTTTAGACTGGGAACCCTACTAATGTTTTTTTTTTATCTGCCCTTACACATACAATGCCCACATCAGGACATGAATAACTAAATAACACTAGTAGCCTGCATTGTGATTTGATTTTTAGGAGCTCCTAATTTTACACAAACATAGTCTGTAGAAAACTGTAGTGTGTATTGACACACTACCTTGACTGAAATGATTTCCATTCATATTTCTGCCACCTTGTAGAGCATGGCATGGCAGAAAAAGTTATTTTGAACAATTTGTGAAAGAATATACATGTAGAGAGCAGAGACTACAGGGGTCATAGTTAAGCAGGTCGAAAGTAGAATAATTACTACAGATTTAATAAAAGATGTCAGATCAGCACTAAACACTTCAATGGGTACCTGTTTAAACCTGTCAGAGAAAACTCTCATATAGAGGTCATTCCTGATTTGGAATTATTTAGAATTATATTATGGACTAGAAGTGCATCTCATTCTGGAAAAGTGGTTACTTTTGATGGAGGGTTCTCTTTAATGGACCTACTCCTTTGTGTGTTGAAGTATTATGGTATACAGCCTCAGAGATTGAACTTAGCTGGTGCAGCTTATTTTGTGTGTGTTGGAATTGTCCTCTCACTTCATTCCGGTTGTACCTTGGCTTGCAGTGAAGTGGGCACAAAGTCCCAGCATGACGACAAGATAATACCTGACCTTCAAGACATCTTTCTGAGAAGCAAGGCAGTGCAAGTCTGGCAAGATGGTCATCTAACTAATTAGGTAGCCATGCAGCTTCATAAAATGTACACTCCTTGGGACATGTGAAAAAACTTCACTTCCTAGCAGTTTAAATGTTAAGTGCCAGAGATCAAAGATCTGTCATCCAAATGTCACAGTCATGATACACCCCAGATATATAAAAGAAATATATAGTATGATTCAAAAAAGAAACAACATGCCTCAAGCTATTTTATATGTCTTCAATACAAGTCAGAAAACAAAGTCACTTAAGATAACAAAAGTTGCTGTGAAAAGCATCACTCATATGTGTNTGTTATAACTAGATTCTTACATGAAACTAAAATGGAGTTATTTAGCTGTTAGTAGCAGGGATTTCACTACTGATGAAGTTTAAGACTTTCATAAGGTATTGCATAGTCCTGGATGAAAAGGCAACAAAAACACAAGCTTTCTGCTTACATCTCTTCAAAAAATATTTCAGCAGTGATAAGTACCATAATACATAAAACCTGGGAGTGTTTAGTCTAATAGTGTGTTAAAAAAAAAAAAAAAAAGGAGAGAATTCAATGTGTCACAATAAGTGATCAGTCATATTATCAAGACAACACCTAAATGTCAAGGATTACCTGAGCAATTATATTTTATTATATACTTTTGTACTGTTTTACTTCTTACCAATTGTTGTTGTCTACGCAGCTCTGACATTTCTTTTTGATCAGCCTCATGCATCCTTTTCAGGTCCTGACAGGATTGCTGGAGATGAGNGAACTCTCGCTGTAACTGTGCATGTTTTCTGCGCTGACTCTCACTATCTTCCTGAAGCTGTGTCTGGTCACTTAACACACGACTATGCAGAGTGCTAAATGGGGGAGATTTGACAAGTCCTGAAATTGCTTTAAACCCTCCTGGCCTTCTCAACCAGCAGTGAATAGAATTTAGCAACTTGTTAATTGAAGTTACATCATACAACAGAAATATTTTTCCAGCATAGAGATCTAACTATTCTGTAAAGAGATATAACTATTGCTCAATGTTTATCAAATTTAGCATAGTATGTATGCATATTAAAGCAAAGTAAACCAAGAATAGCACTTATCTGATTTCATAGACTATCTGGTTAAGTATGTAAAACAACAACATTTGTAGTTAGGCTAAAATTACAAAATACAAGGAAAATGACAAAACCAGGAAAAGTAATANCCATATGTAAGCTCAATTTTAAAGCTTTGGAGTTCCATCCAATCTAAGTACTTTTTACATGGAATCAAGGACTCCTCCAAAATACAAAACATCTATAAAATGTAGAACAATTGATCTTGCCTTCTAGCATTTCAAGTGGTTACTTACTGGTAAAAATCAGCTTCTTTTGCAGCCTCCTCACACTTCTTAAGGGCCTTAGAGTGCTGGCTCTGTAGTGCCTCCAGCTCAGACATAGCTTTCATGCACTGTACTTTCAATCGCTCATAATCTGGTGTCAGTTTGGGACTTGGTCTACATAAAATACATATTGTATGATAACCTTAGCGATTAAGCATTTCAGTGCTTTTCTACAACTCAGAGCAAATACAAATAACTCAAAAACACACAACTGTCATCATCTGTAAATTCACAGATAAAACTACTATTATACAAATAATCAATAAAAAAAACATTTAGTTTCACTCAATTTAATAAAAACTGCATACTAAAAATACATTCAGTGGTATATATTTCCTAAAATCCACATACAACTCTCCAATTACCTGCAATCATCAAAAGTTGAACCTGGTGAGGACAAAGCCAAACGTTTTCGTAGCTCATCTCTTTCACGTGTAACCTGCCGCAGCTGTGACAGTATGCTGTCCAACTTCTCACTCATAAGGCGATTGTCAGCAGCAGACAAAGGAGGGGAAGAAGCCTTATTAGTAGTACCTAAGAAGAAATATAAATATAATTTACACTTTTGATCAAACAGACAGGGTATGATTAGCAGGTTGTTGTAATATCTATAAGCTAGATCTATAGGTTATGTAAAGGAACTATATTTTCATAGCTGCTTAGCTCTGCATCACTATTCCTTAAAATACAAAATTAGTAATTAGTAATGTTGGCAACATTCACACAAACACCTACACTAATCATGTGATGACTCCAATTGGTGAATCAGAGCTAGAACTAGGTTTACAGTAATGCACTGATTGCCAACTCTAAAGCTGGGCATACACTACGAGAGTGGGTAAAATCATGTTGAATTGCAGGGGAGGTAAAATGAGTCAGTGTTTGCATGCAAGGAGAATACTTTATTTTGGCATTTTGCACACAAATACTGACCAGTGTTATTAGACTTGTGCTAGGAAACATCTCTCACCTGTAATACGTAGTTAGTTTAATTTGCCTCCCCTGCAATTCAACATAGTTTTGCCCACCCTTGAAAAATCTTTCGATTGGAACAATTTATCTTATAGTGTATGCCCATCTTTAGTCCATGGCTTTAGCTGTTTCATATCCAGGCGAAATAAGTAATATAAAAATTACAGGTTTACCATGGATTTAATTGCAACTGCACACACTCTGAACTGTAGGTGTAGACTAAAACAGACTACATTTGTGTTTCCAACTTTAATTAGAATTTTTTGAATGTAGTTTAAAAACCCCAACCCCACCAAAAACAATAAGCCTGTAAATACAAAAACATACAACCTTGCATTACAATGCTTGTAANATTAACAAAATCCTAGAGGTATATTTAAGCGGTGAGATTGCAGTGAGATTGAAAAGTGGGGATGCTGTCCATAGCAACCAATCAGATTTGAGTTCACATTCTGCAGTGTGTAAAATGAAACAGAGCATGAATCTGATCAGTTGCTATGGGCAACATCACCACTTTTTAATCTCACCGTAAATATGCCCCCTAGTCTTAAAATGCAATCATTTCAGAATATATACAAAATAAATGTAAAAAAACTTGGCAGCATAAATTTGTACGAAAGTTTAGCTTACATATGTTTTCTGATATAGTGTATCCTGTTTCATGAATACATGAAAAATATGGGTTCCAAAATAAAATAACAATAAAGGGAAAGATGAGGAGAGGCTCACCAACACTGCTGAGGGAGCCGCTGCTTTCAGAGTCTGAAGGCATGGTGGTAAGGACACTGTAAGTGGAGCCTGTCAAAGTGTAAAGAATATTAGATTAGAGGAGGTGTGTGATATTCTCCTGCTTGTAATGAAAACACTGACAATTACCAGAACTAAACAACTCTACTTGTCTACCTACCACAGTGCTGTCCCTGGAAAAGATACAACACTAAATTATTTTAATTATTTTCAACTGTGACGTTGTCTACCTAAAAGCACATAGTTTATATAAAAAAGTAAAGTTAATCCAATTCAAAAATAGTTTTTGTAAAATTAATAGATTCTAAATGCACTCAGTTCATCGGAACATATTTTTTTTGTAATCTAATGTAAGCATTGGTCACATGAAAACCAATTAGCTTCACATTTATTTAATTTTAATAAAGTATACTAAACAAATGAAAAATAAAATTCTTATAGATAACATTTTTCCAATACCTATATAGTAGGTATACATCCATTTGGTATGCTCATGGAAAATATAGAAAACTTATTGAAATATAAGCAGCTATAACAGCGGAAATGCTTTACTTGTCCATGGGTGTGCCATGTAAGCAAAGGGAAGGACTCCTATTTGACTCCTATAAATACACCCATATCACTCACAATTAACTGGATACAATGAAACAATAACAGAACAAAAGGTTTATTAGTTAAAAGACTTGGCTATAGAAGGAAGAGTTAAAAATAATATATTTCAACTTGTTGGACAAGTTCAATTACCTATAAATGATTAGACTGACAGACATACTAGGAAACAATATATTCAAGGTTAGTAGAGAAAGATATAAATACATTTTTTCTGTTCCATAAGTATATACTTTTCATCTTCACCATATTAGTGTGTTTCCCCAAGTACTTTGTATATCTTGTGTGTGGGAGAAAATCAAACAGATTGATATCTGGTCAATTAACCATAATAAATCGGTGTTGTCAGAAATAACGATTATCAAATTCTCTAAGGAGCTGGTTCTAAGCAAANGCGCAGCTCTGAATACAGCACAGGGAGAGGGGCATGCCGTATGCCCCCGCATCCCTGCGCTATTGGAAAAATCACAGAGGCTTCAGATGCTGTATGCTCCTCTGCTACTCATTGCCGGCTTACATGAATGAAAAAAAAAAAATAAATATAAAAAAATAATTTAAATAAAAAATATTTTTATTATTTTTTCAACTTTTTTTAAAACTTAATTACCTGCCTCTGTGTGTATGTGCGCTAAGCCTGCACCATGTACAGACATGGTTCAGGCTGCGCTTGTAAAAGCCCTTGTAAAAGCGCATATGTAAATGAGAAAAGGGGCGCGACCTGGAGCACTGTATATATAGGAGCACACATCTGGAGGACTGTGGGGCATACATATAGACCCTAAGGTATGAATAAATATTAGGAAATTAAATGTGTGTCAAACAATATTGCGCATGTTAAGAAAAATAAATGTATTTTTATTACATGTATTTCACAGAACTGTTTTCATTAAAAAATAAAGTTTGTTTCTATTGTAAAGCCGATGTATAGACAAGTAGTAAATTGAATCTGTATAATATATAAATAAAATTGATCAAAAATGTGTGGTCATAGTGAAAAATAAAAATGTTGACAAGATTACANCTTTGAAATTACATCATACAGGGCATTCATATTAAGATACTGGTACACTTAATCCTAGAAGTGCTATAGGAAGTGAATGCAACAACTGTTTCAGATTTCTGTTGAAGTAACTAGATAAATGTAGATGTCAGTCAGGTCAATTTGTGAACTGACAAGCCATAACACAAACAATTAGTCATTTCCTTCACTTTTAACCTTTGCATNCAAAGTTAACTTAGTAAGAAAGAGTTAAAGGCAAAAGTACAATGACAATGCACTTTGGACACAACATAACAAAGGCTTGTTGTTAATCAGTGGTGAAACCAGTCAGCCCAGGTCTACTGTATTAGAGTGTGCCTTCAGTGGTGTAATGTTACAGCAACATTTTAATGATTGCATCCAGGAAAAAAAGGGGCAAAAAATGAAGATTGCATATGCGATGAGAAAGCAATAAAAGAGAGATCTAATCTCATATACACACACACACACAGATCTCTTTCTACAGGCAGATTCTATATATTGATAACTAGTAAAAAAAAATCTTTTAAACATAAAAAGGCTAGGGGACTGGCACATGGCACAGAATATAGATAATTATTCACTTTTACTATAATATTTGAGCAGCAGTTATATAGCTGTCCTTAATTAAAGGGCTTAAGACAAAAAACAAAAAAAATAAATATTACTTTAGCCATTAGTTTATCTTAGTGCTGAACATAATACATTAAAGTGAATGTCATATTAGAAACTTATTATAGAGACCATTATATCCGTAACACAGGACAAACACAGGAATTTAATGCCAATAGAACAATTTAACCGATGCATACAATTTTTTTAATTTATTTGTTTTTTTTTTATTTATTTAGTGACTGTTTTAAGGTCCATGTCAGGTGTGCAATATAAACAATGAAATTAGAAATCATAGTGTGTCAAGGCACTTTCTCCAGGTGTATATTTCTAGTATTAAATCATTATAGAAAGTTATATAAATTATTTTGAAAGATCCAAGAGTGGGGTGATTGTGTAGTGACACTTTCCTGAAGGTAGTCTTTCAGGATAATCTTCCCGAATCAGGGGCAGAACTACCGGCTTTGCGGCTGCTGCAAGGCACCCGGGGCCCCATTCAGACACAGGGGCCCACCACCATACGCGATGTCACGTGACTCCAACCACAACAACCAAGGTTCTAATTGTCTAAATGAGGGTCTGGCTATTACTCCATTGACCTCATATTTGCTCTGCGTTTTCATGTGACTGCTTTATTGGTTTCCTGGTTCAAATAAGCAAGTATTTATTTCATATTGAGCATTTATTGTCCTTTGCTCATATTATTCAGTTTTCATGACAATATTCATCTGGTGACTTGTTACATTTTTATTTGTTTAACAAACATCTAGATAAACAGTATTCCCCTGATGAAGTCATATAAACAAAACACGCAGGAGGTATGCCTTGTTGGAAAGCTCACACGTGTACTATATGTTTGTTAAATACAGCGAGCATTAATCAAGCTGCTAGTTGCCCAAGTGAACAAAGACACCAAACTCTTCTAATGTATATCATCAGTTGATGCAGTTGGGATATTTTTCTGGTGCAGCTTTAAACTTTTTATCCGGTGCACTATATTTCAAAGCACTAGCAACTGTAATTAAAATAAGAATTTACACTTTGAAGCACCCCATTATTTATTTTGAGATATATATATATAGATATGGAACTATACATACATATTTATTACTATGGCTAGCCACCCAGTGGATCAATGATCGTTTAATTGGTACAGAGTAACAGGGCCTGTTGCAAGAACAAAAATCACTCTAGTGAATGGTGCTGATAAGTGCCGGCTACTACCTAATGCATTAGTGCATTAGCAGAGGAAAAAACTGTCTCTTCCCTCTGCTGAAGCCTGTACACGAGCCTGGTATATTGGAGGGGAGAAAGTTCTTTTCTGAATGGATGAGATGCCTGTCAATCAGAAACTAACTTCCTCTCCCCGTATACACACCTGTCAGGCGCTGAATGGCTGCAGCTCTGTGCGAGTATATATTTATTATTTTTAAAATTGTCTTTATATACACTGATTAAAAGATAAATGATAGAGCACAATATCAATCTGGAATTGATTGATAGCAATGATAGCATTTAACTGGAACTGGGACAATAATTGTTTCATGTGTGGCAAGCTTGTATGCTGTGTAGTGGATGGTGAGGTTTAATATAATAAATATATTTTTTGCTTCTTATTGCTTTACAGAAAATGTATTTTCCATATTTCTGATGTATATTTTAACTTTTACCATGCATGATTCGCATACTACATGTATTTAATGTTCAGCTTTAATAAGCTTAAAATGTATGAGTGAGCATTACTGTTTTCATTATTACAAGGGAAGGTGCCAGGCGGTTAGTTAAAAACAGCCAGACAAATGGCTCGGCTAAACCCCATTAGGTAGAACACAAATACATAAAACATTACACATAAACACATGCAAATATGAATACGCTTTTGGACATAAGCCACATTACATTCATATGATGTATCAACTTACAAACCTGTATGCATAGTTTGTCATCATGCACTAATTGCATGTGCATTACAAAATATAAATCATTCACTCACCCTTATATCAGGCCTGGAGTCTAAATTATAAATACTTCAAAAGTTTATTCAGAAATACACAAGGAACAAATTTGAGAAAGTAGCCTTTTGTCCCAGATTTCTAGTATGGGGGCATGTCAATGAACAATAAAGAATTGCAGAATGCCAAACCACATTGTGCAAGCTAATGAATTGTGTCTCTCCTGCATGTACTTTTCATGGTGACTTAGCACCGGACGGACATTAACACTCCCTTGAACAAATTAAATTTGTTTTTTAACATTGTTAGGGAGAACATGGCATGCAAGGTTTACACAAGTGTCTACAAGCTCGGATGCCAACCAGTGCTCTACTTTTTACAAACATAGTGAAAATAGATTTCAGATCAAACAGGGACCCAGAAATACTAATCTTTTTATGAGACACTAAAATGTCTTAAAATCTGTCTTTAGATACAAAAGGACACCTAAACCCCCTCTGCAGAAAACTAAAAACATATGATTTCAGCCCTCCTCTATTCCTCTACATGATTGGCAGGCTATATTAATACTACAGAGAATCAAGAAACATTATAAGATATACTAGAGTATAAGCGTAGTTTTTCAGCACATTTTTTTCTGCTGAGAGTGCCCCCCTCAGCTTATACTCGAGTTATTTTCCTGGATGATGCAGGAATGTTAGCATGCNGAGTCTGTGTTACAGTTATTAGACCATAGGCGAATCTGGCTTGCAGCCTTTTTAGGTCCCCAGATACCAGACCTGCACACATTGCTCAGAGCTAGGGTAAAGGAGGGGGAAAGCGGCGACACTGGCAGGCAGCATGCCACTCACCCACCACACC
>JABWIB010010877.1:12147-22318 GCA_016617825.1 Platyplectrum ornatum | reverse complement strand
AGGAAGACAAATACCAATCAGTAAATAGGATGTCATCCTTTGTGACTTAAGAAGGTGGTCAATGCTTTCACAGTATGTGCCAGGGAACCGAGAGTAGGAGGGAGGAGGGGACACAACTTTTCCCACTATTCCACAAATCACTGACTTAACCGAGAACTGATTTCAAAATATTCCTGCTAGTACACCCTGCATATGCTATATGCATATATACCAGGTGGCCATAAATCTCGTGTCTCTACACCTAGATTCACACCTCTCACGAAGACAACCAGAAGACTGTCAAACACAGACCCTGCTATTAATTACCACTTATAAGTGAACAACTACTGATCCCAGCCAACCCTGGCTATTAATCTGCTAGCCCCCTCAAAACACAATTCACAAGGCTGCGTTTAACCCACCCTTATTGTCAATTTACCTGAAATAATTTTACTGTTACTTAGGGGCCTAAAGAATAATCTCCCTTAATCATATTAATAGCACCCCAAAANCATCTGCCACCACATGGGAACACCCACACACAAGACTATTACAACTGAGATATTTGCTAGGCAAATCAATACCATATTTTTAGTAGCTTTGAGTGGTACAAAACACCCTCTTTAAAAACTGGAATTTAGAACAATAAATAAACTATGGTTTATTTTACAAAAGAAAATAGTACAAGACTTATGAAATCAGCGCTCGGGGTGGGGGGTTTACGGGGGTATTCCATACCGGAACTTCTCCCACTCATGTAATGAAAACATTTTAAATCTCCATTGACTTCCATTATTGTCTATGTTTCTATACTGCCACTTCTGCATGTTCATACCACCACTTCTAAATTTCCACTGTATGAAATATAATAAAAACACATTTGGCTCCATATTTTGGAATTCGGCCCATGATTGGGTGACTAGCTGCAGCCAGTAAGAAGTGAGAACCGATGTCAGGGGAACGTCCACTGGAAAGTGATGATTGCAATATGTATGCAGTATATCAGATCACTTTTGGTCATATGATGTTCTAGGCATACCCTGTATAGGAGAATTTAGCATTGTCACCTGATACCTCCGTACAATTTTATATGCTAATTAGATCTTTTGTTGCATCTAGATGGATTATATACAGGTTATAATTTTCTGAGAAAGAGGGCGAGAGAAAGTTTGAAATTTAAAATCTAATTTAATTTACAAATTACAGTATATGCAGTGAAAATTGGGACGTCTGGTGCCAGACATAACAATTCTTCTAAAGCTAAAGTCATAATGCATTTTTACTACTGGAAGAATTTTTTCACTGACAATAGAACTTGTTATACTTTAGGAAGGCATTGATGAAGGCAACGGAGTATATGTTAATCAGTTTGAATTGCATAATTATATTCATTGGAGTGATGTTTACTGAGGTGAACAGTAATTTTTCTGTATTTGTGCAGTTACATATCCAAATAGATATTGCTGTGCATGGATACAGCGTAAGATGCACTTGTAAGTGACAAATAATTATCACCTGCTGCAGGATGGATGGTCTTGACACATAATAGATCATCATCCTCTCCCAACACACTTGTATCTTGTCACAACATTCTATGTACCCAGTGGGAAAGAAAATGTCAGAAATATAGTCTAGTGGGTCACAATAGGGCAATTCAGAATGTAGTCATTTCATATATGAGATTCAGGAGTTATAAGGGATAGAAAAACATAATATTGGCTTGGAGAAAGTAGCTCAGTGAAACACAACTATACTACACTGCATGTTCTCTTTTTTCATATTAAACAATTTTTATTGGAGCACAAAAGGTATATAAAGAAAATTACAGACATAAGCTATATAGTAGCGAGAACAAAGTAAACAATGTTACATAACAGAGTCAGCCAGGTATAATACACATGTTCAATGACAGCAATCAGGATAATCACATAGGCATGACATTTTCATCTGATATACGAGGAATAGGGGGACAGCCCCTCAGCATCTGCGTCTCTTATCAGTTGCTTCCAACCATTCCAACCGGAAGAGGTGGTATAGTTTTTCTTTGCACATTGCTATGGTCGGAGGACGAGGAGAAATCCTATTTTGTAAGATGCATTTCTGTGCCACCACTAATACAATCAGCGTCAACAGTTTTTCCTGTTTTCCTGGAGAACGGATATCGAGCATCACCGTCTTGGAATGAGGGATTCCGCAGGAGTAGGAGAAAAAGGGAGTATTGTGTATGCAGACCATGTTTCTTCCAAACTGTTTTTCATGTCAACCAGGCAAACATTAGTAGCGGGTTATCTAGAACTTCACGGGGGAAAGCCACCCTGCCACAATGTAGGAGATAAGAGCGAAATGGAGAGAAATGGTGGGTGTGAAGGATTGCTCAAGTCGAGTGTTAGTGTAGAAGGATGCGTCATATAAACCATTCCGGATGTAGCAGAGTTGGCTAGCGTATCCGTAAAGTGTATGGTCTGGAGAATTAAGACATTGTTTGGCGATTGTTGAAGTTTGGACAGGGCTATGCAGGGTTGTTTGCCGTTCCATAAGAATTTGCGAATTGCACGCGTCAGTCCGTGTGAGAAGCACTGGTAACATTTGTAGAGGATATAAACGTGTAAGTGTGAGGGTTTTCCACCGGTCGAGAGTCTTGTGTATGTCGGTCAGGATATGGCTGATATTGTTAGTATATAAAGCTTGTGGCTTTTTGGAGATTTTCAGTTCCAGATATGTGATATGGTGAGGAGCCCATCCAATATGCTGCTAAATACCATGCACAGCCCCTAGTGTATATTTAGAGTGTGGTTTATCATTTCTGTGCACCACCTCGTCATTTAAAAACCAATCATTTTTCTGTATTACCGAATGTAGCGTAGCACTTACCCACTCCTGATGGTGTTGTGCACAACAGAGCAGCACTGGGTGAGGGCTTATGATCCTCAGCAGACCATGGTGAATCTAGAAGGATTCACTGTGGACCAATGGGCAGACAGCTGGCCAATCACATTTCGTGAATTTAGCTGAATTTCTAGTTCATAGCTCGTAGAGTATGGATAGTCCAGCACTAGACTATGCCTTAGAAAGACTTTCTTGTGTTTTTTTCTTTATTTTTGATAGGCCTGTTCTCCTTGTACAAGGTTCCCTCCGGCCACCTGAAATGACAGTACTTACCACCTGCCCTACAACTTGTCTGGTCAATGCTTTTCTCTGCAATTATTGCTATTGCCCAGATTATATACTTTTTGTTCTGTTCTCATTTCTCTTTTATTGTAAAAACAATCAATAAAGCCTAATCGTAAAATTTCACAATTGTGTTTGTCTTTTTTTATTGTAGATTTTCCTCTTTTCTTCTTAAAGAGCATGTTTTATAGGAAAAGAATCTGCAAAAAGCTGTCATGTCACATTACCACAAAAATGGATTCAGAATAGAAAATGAAGGTGTTACCTCACTGAGTGTTACATATGTGTGTGCACAATGTGTGCCAA
Source organism: Platyplectrum ornatum (assembly GCA_016617825.1). Classification (NCBI taxonomy): domain Eukaryota; kingdom Metazoa; phylum Chordata; class Amphibia; order Anura; family Limnodynastidae; genus Platyplectrum; species Platyplectrum ornatum. Next base: position 18,865 of record JABWIB010010877.1, on the reverse strand, counting down.
CCTGTCAAGGCAGTAAGGATTTTGCCCACAAAGCCCAGAAGATATAGTACAAATGTAAGACAGCATGCTGACTTCTCACAGCTAATAAGAGAGCGAACCCCGGGGAGTTATATTATTTCTCTTGAGTAGCCAGTAAAATTGCATTCTACCCTCCTGACAACTGACTTGTTCATTATAGGTTTTGTATGTCTAGTAAGACAAAAATAAGCATTATGCTTAAAAAAAGTGTTTAAAATTTGAAATGCTCATAACTGAAGGGACCTAAAGGCAACTCACTGCTGCAAATGTAGGAGGGAAGAGGTGGACTAATGTAATGTAAGGACATGTTCACAGAACCAGCTTACACCTGCACCTGCCACATGAAATTTGAATGTCAAAGAAGCTGTTGATCGACTAAATGAGGCCATTNGAATGTTAGTGTTAGATAGGCTTTGTGCTGACAGCACAGCTGGCCTACCTGGACTATTCACACACTACGAGCTATGAACTAGTAAATTCAGCCTGCTGACCAGGGTCCCCTGAACCTCCGTGAGTTCCAGCTCTGCTAGGGAAATCTCTCTATTTCAAGTCTCTGTTCCACTCAAAGCAGTATTTTGAAAAACAGAAACAATCTAAACATTTAATGCAGGCAAGCGCATAAATATGGTGGGAATGGGTAAAATTTACCCAGGCCCGGCCTGTTAGGGGGACCTGGCTGACAGTCACTGTCTTTCAATGGGCTGTAAGGACCTAGCAACAGAAAACCTGTATAACCAAAAGAAGCAGAGCCGCTGTCAGCTTGGACTTGCAGTTCCTTCCTGTGACGTGTTAGCATCATTCAGAGCAGATAATGTTGCAGAGGATAGAAGCAGTGGGAAGACTACAAAGGTAAGCAAAGTATGTTTAAGCACATTTAAGGGTTAAGTTTGGGGTTGGACAGCAGGAGACACTGCCATACCTCCAATAGTTTAGACACATTGGGGCTGATCCAGAGTTGCACTTACACCTTTTGTAGGTGCAAGTGTAGAGCTGAGCAAATCCATTCTGTAATATGAAGGGGAAATNAATTTTAGGTGACTTCACCTCTAATAGTTTATATTTGCCTTCTTCTGCAGCTTATTGTTTGGTTTTTGTCCTTGTCTTTATTATCTACAAGAACTGTTGTAGCAGGGTGCAGAATTCCTATTGCTGGCCCTGCATGCAAAAATAAAACCTAATGTTCTAAAGCATATTATTCTTGCAAAACCACTTTGCCACCATGATTTCAATGTTAATATGCCATAATGAAATTTACAATATCTGATAAAAGTAGATGCAGTTAAACATCACTTATGTATGCAAAACAAGTGCACTGATGACGTGTCATCATCCAGTGTCTCCTAAATTTTTCATATACAAATATATTCTTACTTGTTCCACATGCATGTTAAGAAAACGGTTTAATAAACCCCCACCAATCGTACNGTGATCATAATGTGAAAAAAAACAAATCAGGCCAATATTAATCTATCTATTAAAGGAAACGTACTAAGATTATTTATGTCACCAAATTTGATTAAATCATCAAGCCCCAAGGTGCTGCCAAGTTTCAAATTTCCATATACAGTTACTATTGACGTAATTGATTAAGCAGCTCACATTATTTGAACCTTTGCAGCTGTCAATAAATATTTTAGAGTGGAATTCTAATCATAAACGTATCTTCTGGTATATCTAGTCAAAATAGGGCATATGAAGTTATAGCTGGCTANGCTGACTACGTTGATTATTATGTTCTATAGAAAAGTATTGGGCATTGTTTTTGATTGGGACAGATATCTGTAGTTAGAATGAACTGGCTGTTGGGCCCAGAATGGATATACTTATCCATCTAATGCTTTGCATGAGTTTTATAGAGCGTGTTCCTGTTGTGTTACAACACACACATTCCATTAACAGCTGTCCAGATTTCATTTGCAAAGTACTTATGTACACCTAAGGCGCTGGTTGTTCTTACAAACAGACCTGCATTTTTAGGGACATTACATCCTTTGAAAAAAATTAGACTAAGAACAGAAACCAAGAAAGCTTGCACTGTAGTAGTTTTATATATTGCTTTAGGAGAAATATTATAAACACTACCTAACAATATGCAGGGAAATGAGATGCCCTTTTCTGATTTAATAACAAGATTTTTCTTGAATACATGTATAAACCATAAGGAAGATCTTTTTTAGCATCTAGCATATCATTTATAATTGTATAGAGAACATAAAATTCAAGTTTTTTCCCTTAAGGGTTGTTCTTATAGGTAAACTACATTTCTTTTTTTACTGTACTGGCTTGTTTGAGCACACATTCCCACATGAATGGTATTTGATTAGTTAACTACATGTCAATTGCAAGTCCAAATCTATTAGCTATTAAATACATATGGAGTAATACTAACATTTGATTAGAAATGGTCACANTTAAATGGCTTTTACTAAACCCAGATGAATGTTAGATGATAANAGCTAAAATAAATCTATTAAAAGCACCTTTACATTGTAATATTCAACACAATGTAAATATGGTTTCACCCCAGTAGTCTAGTGTATATACCTGTAAGACTGCAGCCTGAATGTCAGCAAACAACCCTGTTCCCTGTAGACAATGGAATCAATCACTGTGTCATCCTCCCTTTGTCATGGTGTGGACAGGAGACAGGAACCATTTGTCTGAATGTCATTCAAGGTGGATAGAAAATATAGTAATATTTCTAATAATTTCTGCATNTATCCACTATGCAGCTGTACAGCATTTAGCTGTTCATAATATTTAAAAAAATATTTAGGTTTTTGTATGCAAGCAGCAGGTGCGAGGTAGGCAAAATGTCATCAATATAAGTATTTGGATAAGGGGTAACCAAGCAACGACTATTCTTTTTATATCTTATTGTAATGTAGCATNATAATAACAATACAACTCAAATACATTTAATAATGTATGTGTACATTTTTTTATTATTATTATTACTATATATGCTGTATATGTGAGAAATATAGGGTAAATAGGGTAAATAAGTTCAACTGAATATGAGTATTGTTTATTTTTCAATTTTTCACATTTGTGACTGTTTTAAAATACATTTACCTGCTGTTGGCCAATTTTTTTAGTGCGAATTACAGACACTAAACTAGATACAGGCATAAGAACGATCAATTGCACAGAATGGAATTACATGTGTGTTCCTAAAGACCATGCATGTAAAGGTAGTACTCTCCCCTTGCATTCATGGCACTTAAAAATGTTGATTCTCTTTTCCATAACATACCCAGCTTGTACAGATAAGAGGANTTGTCTAGGCTTATTCTAACCCTTACTCTTTGATATAAATCCCCCCCCCCCAGCCCACCTGGAGTAGTCATGCAATCGGTTTGCGTAAACAGGGCCAGCAACAGAAATCTTGGGACCCGGTAGACCCAGATTCTTTGGAGCCCCTTCCCAATAGTGGTAACACTAGTGACGGGGCCTCCCTGAAGCTAGGGCCCATCACACCTGTCCGCCTTGTCTACCCCCCTGTCGCTGGGCCTGTGCGTAAGTAGCCTGTCTTATTGGTGTCTTGATCCGATCCATTGTCTTAAAATGTGTTAGTATGGAGCACAGGTTAAGAAAACTTGACCCCTCTCACAAATCAGATCCACTGATTGGCCATATGAAGCATAGGTTCCTCTGCTTTACATGAAAGTAAGCAACGCTTAGTTCCAAGGCACAATAAATGCCATGCTGGGGGCAGGCCTTTCAGACTTCAGCCCTTTCCCACACCTCATGTGAGTCATAGTTAGGCCAGGGCTTAAGTAAAGTCATAGTTAGGATAGGTCAATAGGAAAATAAATTAGGGGAGGAGTTTGTAAGAGTTAATAGGCAGATTAGCGAGGGAATCGCAATCTTGACTAAATTTTTATTTTTCCCTCTCTTCTCTTGTTTTATTATATTTTTAATAATAATATTTAATGTTTTTTATTCAAATTATTATTCCATGGGGCCATTCATGGGGAAGACAAAATATAGTTTAGTTTAGAATAACTTCATGTTTGGAAAGGCCTTTTGGATCCACATGTGGAGTTACATTTGTGGGCAACTGCATATAATAGTAGCACTGGACTGCAGAGTCAAGGATATCCAGTACCGCTCAATTAGGTTTCAATGGGGCATGAAGAGTTTGAAGAGGTGTTTGGANCTGAGACCAAAATTTTTCATGAGAAGGCAATCGCACCTGCTTGGTGAGAAATATCCCATGTAGAAAATATTGAAAAACATTGGTGGCTTTCAGGACTGAGTAGGAGTAAAGCAGCTCCGGAGTCAGGCCAGGGTATAAGGACATTGGATAAAACTTATCAGGGTATAGTCAGCAGTCACAGAGGCTAGGAGTGCCTAGTAATAGGAAGAGATCAGGGCATATGTGCACAAGAGACTGGACCCTTGAGAGACCAGCTTTGTAGCACCTGACCTGGCGTAAGGTCTGTGCTTACGATTCAAAGATGACAGTGACTTCCATTTCCAGGACACCATTACTGCTGCTCCCTTGCCTAAATTTACATGACTATGACCGACTATAGCAACCTCAAGAGTGGTAGTATTAGAGATCCAATTGAAACATCCAGATAAACTTATCGCTCTACTATGTGCTACTATATTAAACTACTATATACCTTATTGTTAGAATATGCAATATTGCAGTACACAAGCTATAGGTAAAAAAAATCACTAGATATGTAACCTCTACACAATTAAGGNGTGTATTTATTTATACTTAGATGCAGGGCCGATGCTAGGCCTCTGGACAGCCTAGGCAACACCTACCAATGCCTCCAGTTTTTCTGCTTGAAAAGTATAAAAGCTATTATTATCAGGGTAATGCACATCTGATTCTACACAAGCACCTTCACCTGCCCTTTCACATATCTATAACTATGAACCGGATGCAAACCTGCGTGCGAGCTATGTTTATATGCAGGTGTGTGCTTACACTCCCTCCTCTAACTTAAGGGTCCAGAAGCCTACCTTTATTTTTATGCTCTGATCTGCTTTGAATATACTTTTTGCCACTACCCCATTTGTTTAGCATGTATACCACAGCACAGGATTTAGGCATGCTAATCACACNGGCCAGTCCCGGATTTACCTTCGCTGGTTCGTCACAACATTCCTATCTGAAATTTGTCCTTCATCCCAAATGGCATGCATGTAAACTCAAGCAGGCCGAATAGGGTCATGAAGGCTGACCCCATTTTACATACATAAAGGTTATGTTAGAGTTCATGGTATGGAAGTGCCTTACGTGCGAGGGAGTGTACTACCTGAACACATGCAGAATTTAGGATTTCACTTAACAGAAGTTTAATTTTTACTCAAGTCAGAACACTCAAGCAAGGGACACAATGACATTTTCCAAATAAGCAGATGTCTTTGAAAGTTTTCTGGTCATGATCTAAAGTCCTGATCAGATGCACAATGCCCATATGCACACCCCAGACATTGTTGATCTTGTAAAATTCCTAGAGTTCCAAAAAGACAGATGAAATGACCATAGATTGTTTTAAACGATTCTGCATTATTGTTTGACAGTACACACTAAACAGATGTTTGAACAATCAGATGATCATTGTGTGATTTTATGGATATCTTACAATTACCTTTCCAGTGTGTACCCTGCTTTAGTTATGTATGAACCATACATGCGTATGCCAGAATAATAAACTCTTATTGGGCAGCCTTGTGTTAGTGACTTCATAAGCTGATGAAATGTCATAAATTGTCAGAAAACATATACTGCATATTCACATTACACTGCAGTTGATTTGANTAACAGAACATCTGTGTACTTTATCGTTATGCTAATTATATTATTATAATTAACTACCCTCTACATTTTCTGCCAAATTCATATTGTGTTATACTGATAACGCTGAACACTGACTGCATTGCTAAAGTGTAATTTAAATTAATTTATAGCTTATGTTTGTTTAACTATGTTGATGTACAGTATGAAATAAATCTACTCTGTTAATATTTGGGATGCAGTAAAGCCATGTTTTTCACATTCCTACTAAATACAAAATAGCGGATTAAAATGTGAAAAAATAATATAATAAATAATAATGTTAACTAAAAACACATTAGCAGTTACATTTGTTCACTTAGCTAATGGATATGAGAATCTTTTAAAATTGCATAATATAGCAATTTTTTTGTATTTATTTTACATGGCTTTATGTTTATTGTCAACTTGATTCATGCTTTAATTGCAGTCAGCAAAGTCTGAACCTGGTTGCTGTAATTATCAATAAAAGGGCAAGCTAGAAAATACCCTAACAAATGAGATGTTTCAACATTTATAGAATGTCATGTTATAGAGGTTTATAACCCCTTACATGCCACTGTATAATACATCCTGAATCCAATTAGTCATTGTAAGCTATGGACCAGTACTTGGCATTACAGGTATTCCTCACTTAACGACCGACTCGTTTAAAAACCGTTCAGACTTACGACCAAGTTTTTTGACTACCACACTGACACTTATCAACAGGGAAAATGAGTACACTAATGACTTCTGCCCTTGCAACAGGACATAGCCACATCCATACTACCAGAGTAAAAGGCTAATACCCAAAAACTACGCCTAGGACCTACACTCATACACCTGCAGGTCCTTACATATCCTTGACATGATCTCCCTGTTTGTTCAGCTTTTGTGTAAACGTTTATTTTTTGT